>CALYDF020002200.1:0-14176 GCA_944474145.2 Dicrocoelium dendriticum | reverse complement strand
GAGTTCCACACAACTACTTTTGGCAGAATGGGAGCACAGAATGTTTTCCAATAAGACCAGGACCAACTGCCTACGTTAAGAAAAGTATGAAATATAGTGAGCTGTCGAATGATTTTGACATAATAATTGCGCCCCAAGTACCGAAATATGTTCAAGCATGCACTTACACTCAGACTACAGGGACAATGTACCGCCGTTGTAATTTTGCCATGGAACCGTTTCTTGATGGACCGCCTCAGGACGATAAGGGCTTCGACATATCTTCCGTCATCCAATTGTAGCCTACTGGTGAGGGACATGACGGATACGCGTCCTGTCGTCATCCTCTTGCAGCCGCTGTTCAGTCACTTTGTATTTTTACTGTGCGGGTCGGGAAAGCTCGTGTGGCCTTTGAAGCCTATGTCTCCCTTAAAAACCATGTGATAGAATAGCGTTAGAAGATTGGTGGCTTAATATGCACAATGTTGTTTGTGAAACAGAGCAGTGGTTATTTGGGGTCGAAGAGTTTAATACCCTCAGCTTCCTTGGTCTTTGTGATAACATATTACCGTCTTTAGTTGGAAGTTATGTCGCAATTAATCAGATCCACTTATCATTTACTTTGCGACAAGCCACAGGCCGCCTATATCTTCAGATGGACCATCCATGCTTTGCGACGTATCATTCGCGAACCTATCCATGCAAGTCATATTCAGTTTGCACTCAAGGAAATAGGCTGGGGGCATGAAGGTTAGGCCATGATTGATTAGAAGCCGACCCACATTCTTTAAGCGAACATCACTGGAAAATAGCGGAAAATTTGCTCACGGGATGTACACTGAGCGGTGGTTTGACTGCAGCTGGTTTAATCGGTTGAATCTAACATCGTCACGCGGATTATGCACATATCTCAGCCCAGCGATTTTCATTGTCTTTCGGGAGCTAGTAATTAGGGTACCAGCATCGGATTCAGTGACCAAATCACGCGTGGGCAAGCAGAGAGCGGCATGTGCTCAATGGTTTAAGTATAGCCAGGCGACTTCGACGCACAAAGTGCACATTCTCGTCTGTAGTGTCGAGATGTGTTGTTTTATGAAGCCTCCGTCAGTGCCTCAGTTTCGCTGTTCATCACCCGTTTGACATATGCCCATTTGGATTGTGATGTCGCATCGCTCCCAATCATCCGACTTGCCATCATTTTCACTCCTTCTTTTATGCTTGAAGGCTCTGTGGCATTACATTCTTACTAGTATTTACTTCCGGATTCCGAATATTACAGCCTGTCGCTCCCTAGCTACTTCTGTTTAGATCTAGTATGACTGCTAGGCCTCGAAGGACCATCTAGCATGTGGCTCACTGCCATTTCATCTTAACAGGCTTCTATTAGTACTGTGATGGCGTATCGTTCACAACCATCCGACTTGTGAACGTATTCGTTCCTACATCCTGTGCTTGAAGTCTCTCTGGCCTTACATTCTTACGATTATTACTTTTGTGCGAAACTTCCAATATTTAGCTACCTTACCTACATATGTCCTTCCTCCTAAACAGACATCGCTCGACATGTCTAGTACTTGTTCCCTTTTAATCACAACACAACATAGACCCTCCTCACCTCTCTTTGCATCCCCTTCGTAGTCCCTTTCGTTCTGCTATATTTTTAGCTCTGTCTTTAATTCCCTAGTAGTCAAAACCTACCTCCGCGCAGCCACCGGCTTACCTTTCACGCTGTGGATCTGTCCTTATGTGCGTAGTAATACAATTATTATGCTATGCCGCCCACCTATATACTTCCCACTGTTTGACATCCTTATCTCTAATACCTTATCCACTATTTAACTTTAACAACACTGCATTACCTCTCTTCACCTCACTTCCCTTCCCTTGCCTTATCCGACTCCTTCTCTAATCTCTTTGACTCTGGCTTCCAATCAATCGTACACACCACCTATCTCCGCAATCGATGCAGTCGATGTGGCGTGTGAAGTACCACAAAGCTCGGTTCTTGGACCTCGTCTATTCTTAGTGTTCATTAACAATATGGCGAGATCAATTGCTTCCGATTTCCTATTTTTGCTGATGATATCAATATATGGCGAGGGATCAGAGGACCGGACGATCACGAACGGCTCCAGTGCGATCTTAACACAGTGTCGAACTGGTCAATTCCAAACGCCCTACCATTCAAGGTAGACAAATGTCGCGTAGTACAATTACGCCATAGACATAACTACACCTATTTGCTTGGGACAAACGGATTGTAGACCAGCTCCCAGGAATGTGATCTTGGTGTGATCGTACAGAGCGACCTCAACTGTACAAAACAGGCTGAGGTAGCTGCGAAAAGAGGCAACCAGCACGTCGGCATGCTGCGAAGCGCATTCGGGAGATTGACCAATCAATCTTCCCAAAGATGCGCAATTCCTACGTGCACCCTCAAGTTGAATACGCTATCCAAGCTTGGCAATCTTGGTTGAAGAGCGACCTAGAAGCGTTAGAGGCACCACAGCGAAGAGCAACAAATAATGCAAAGGGCCTGCGCTATCACTCTTGCCATCGAAGGCTGAAGTTGCTGGGAATTTTCGGCGGACGCTATCGAAGGCTTCGCGTTGATCTCATGTTAGCGGATCAGACAGTGAGTGACCCCAACCACGTATGCCGCCATTTGCTGAAACTTAGACACAACACGCAGCTCAGGTGTAACTGCTTAAATTTGAAGGAACCATATAGCCGGAATTACTTTTCCCTTCGGGTTTGCCAACTCTGGAACGCACTCTCAGACTCAGTTGTATCCTCTCCTACTTTGGAGGTTTTCAAAAAAGGATTAGATGTTGCTCTTAGCTCCCAGCATTTTGTTGCCTCAACTCCTCTATTGTGGACTGCGACATGCATGCTTTTCAACAGGATTTGTGTATCAAATGAACCCAAGTGAGCGACCATATTTTAATTTCCTAAGCATTACTTCAACGAGCACTGCACCCCAGTGTCTTTCCGAACGTTTATGCCAGATAATCTTTTAATTTTACACTGATGTTAAGTATCAAAGTATTCATCTAGGCAGACGTTCGTTGGATGACCCAGATATATTTCGATTTCATCATATTCACCCCAACCATACTGTGGGGCGTATCAAGCACTTGCTTTTAACCCGTGATAAATCGTTGTTCATTGTCCGTTGCTCTAACAACTTACCTTTGACAGTGTAGATCCGCACTTTTGTGCTCAGGACCTCAAGTATTTGGCTACGCTGCCCACTTTTATCCTTACCCCCAAGCTGACATCGTTATCTCTAATAATCATTTCTCTATTTTTACCTTAAGAAAACTGCATACTCCTTCTTTACCTCACTTCCTTTTCTTTGTCTTGTCCTACTCCTCCTCTTACCTCTTTGGCTCTGGCTCTCATTTCCTTATCCGCACCATCCACTTCCACTGCTCCAACGATTTACCTTTGACACGGTAGCTCCGCACTTCTGTGCGAAAGTCCTCATGTATTTGGCTATGTCACCCAGTTATATCCTTTTCCCCAAGCAGAGATCGTTCGGCATGTCTAGTAAGCGTTCCCTTTTTAATCACAACAACAACAACAACAATAACAACATAGGCTCCTCACTTGGCTTTGTATTCTCTGGTTAGTCCTCCCATCCCCCTATTTCCTTAGCTGTGGCTTTTATTTCCTAGTAGGCACCACCTACCTCCACGGCCCCACCAACCTACCTTTGACACTGCGGCTCTGCACATTTGAGCATATGACCTCAAGTATTTGGCTATGCCGCCTACCTATATCCTTCTCCCTATACGACATTGTTCTCCCTAATACTTTTATACTATGCTTATTTTGCCATACATATTTTTTCATCTGATACACAGATTCTGCACATACTACAAACCCTACTCTTACGTACTTCATTCTTCCTTCCTGACACATGCAACATAATTCATCCCATCCCCAACGGACTAACCGTCGTATAGCTATTTCCCATATAAAATCCATACTTCGAACGCTAGTAGAGAGGGCTGTATTCAATGCATACATATAAAACGTGTCAATATGGGCACCACTATGAGAGTCCATTACGCTTCCTACGCCGCTTAAGTAAGCCCTCTGTCGTTTTTTTCGTCCTAACCCAGTTTCTAGAGCTCGAGGTAACCGGAATAATTGGACTTACTCGGACTATCCTCAGCCGAGTTATGTACGATGCCGTCTTGCCTGTCGAAAGAATGTCGCTGACAACTCATTCACTCTATTTGGAGTACCATATAGAACCATTTCGCATTGAAACCTGAACAACTGGGTTCAGTGCTATTTATTTGCTCTTCAACGGAAAAGAACTATCTGGCGTTAATCTACTGTCGTGTTCAGATACTTGCTTTGTTTGCGCCCTCGATTCGATTACCATACTCACACTACTATTTAGCACTCGTTGGCCCAGCCATGTGACCTTGTATTTTATTAATTGCAATTCGGACGTCTATGAATTTAATTGCAACGCGCGTATGTATAGAGAGATTTTCCATACAAACCTTCCGGTGCTGCTCTGGTCTGCTGCTTTTTCGGGATACAACGACTACCATTCACACTTTCTCCACCTCGCCAGCGGATTCTTCCATGGCGCGCTGAATGTCCGCCTAGGCGGTGGATTGTTTCTAACGAACAAGATGATAATTTTCACACTGTGACTCAAATACACTTCAAGAAGATTAAGGAGGAAAGTTCAACAAAACTACCTCCTCAAACTGAAACCATTCGACATTTTGCCGATCGATGTCTCCGGATCCAGCCAACAGCTTCACACTATCAAACGCAATTGGGGACTGCTGACTGCGACTAGTAAAACTTATCTTAACCGCGAACAATCAAAACACTTGAACAGTCTTGCATTTATTGAGCAAACTCACTCTTCAAATGGTCGTCTTTTTACCATCCCGGTACAACCGATATATTGGACTAAGTCACACAATTTTGTCACTTATTTCCGAATAAAGCAAATGGAGGATATTGTTATTATTATTTTTGCTCCATGCAAGCTACCTTTCTCCGTCATATGTCCATATTTATCGGAATTCAAACCTTTTTTAAGCTTTAACCAGATTATTGTACTTCTTACACCTACACTATCCTGCATTTGGTGGCTTGCGTCGCACATGTGACTATATTCATATAATACCGGCGGCAGTGTTCCAGGAGGTGGTGGGTTTTCATTTGGCAAGCGTTCTCCCTATAAAAAGTCACAAAAGTCCGTTTAACAACACAGCTACGTGGCAGATGTGACTCGCCACTGAATAAAGTCGCAATCCATTGATTCCGACACTATGCTACTCCTACATGGACGCAAACAATTGCCGCTTAACCTTCGATGTTTTCCCCACATAGACTTCTCCCATTTATGCATGCAACGCAATGTGCCCACTGCGAAATATGGTCTGTTTGATCATGCCTAATAAGGCGTGTCTCGATGCTATGGAGCACAAACTACTAATTTAGCTATTTATTTATTCGTGACTATGTTGATGATAATCTAAAATGGAGCACCTGGCAGCATTGTGTGATGAACACGATGACGCGTTTGTTACCCTAGCCTGTTTTTCGTTCTTGTTACACAAGCTTTTTCTTTCAGTTGCTAGGTGGAATCACTTTGCTTGGACACCGCAATCTCGGAAACCGCTTATATCTTTCAGAAAAATGAATTCATAGATGATCGACTCCGTTCGCTAGTGCTCTCACAGCTCGACCTACAGTCATATGTGACCACTCTGCGTTCGTTAAGTCGACCACATTGCGGATGCTCTGACACCCCGATCATCACAAAGCTATCTGAGAGGTCGCAACTGTAGCTATCAGTCCATTCCATGTGGGTGCTCCTTTGGGTCATTTCAGTCTTGAGCAAAGCACCCCACCATTTGAAGAGCAAAATCTACCCACTGCAATTGTTGGTGGACTTGTCTCAAGTAACGGATGAATTTTTGGCATTTTATAACGATCATGGCTAAGCTACATACAGAGACTAATCAATTTGCAGTTCATAGATGAAAGATTGCAATGGTCAAATGTTACTAGGTTTGTGTGTACATTGTGTTTTTTCAGTCAGGGTCAAATGGGGAAAAGAAATTGCTGGTCCACGGATAGTTACGTGTGTGGTCAACAATTTTAAGTAATCCGTTTCAAGGAACTTGGTCATTGATATAACTTGGCTTTAGTACTTCGGAATTTGGTGGAAGGAGGGTCGATAGTCCATTCCGATTTAGGATCCATCCACAGATGCTTTTCAACCTGGCCGGAGTAAGACTGGAAGACAGGCACTAGACAGTCCTACTCCGTCTATTCGATTCACGCCATTGTTAGCTTTGGTTATTTCTATAGCCTCAGAAATCGGTCTTTTTGACTGATCGTAATCCCTTCCTGATAATCTCCACATTTTCGAAGTCAATTTCATGTCTAGCGCAAGCAATGCTATTATCGAATATCTGAGTAGAGCTCCATACTCTAGCTCATTACGCGGATGTCGTGATATGTGTCGCCTATGTTTTGAAACCTTAGTACGTAATTCCCTCTCTGTTTGGCCTATGTATACTTGCGTACAATCTTTACATGGAATTTGATAAATGCAGTTAGTTGTTCTATCTAAAGGGAGTGCATGCATCAGATGCACAAGTGTGGACCGTAGCGTTTGACCCTTCTGGAAAACTACCCTTATGTTCTCCATATTCCGTACTCTCCGAATCGCTTCCGAAGTTCCTTCTTTATACGAAATACCCACTGCCGCTATCTACTCTGTGCTTGATGTTGCGCGTAGGTTGAGACATTTCTGTAGCTGTCTTTTCACCAATCGTTTCGGATATCCACTAGTTATTAACTTTTTCATCGCTTCTCTCTGCGCTGCTTTCTTATCTTCTTCCTCCGTGCACAGAGTACTTGCTCTGTGAAACAGGGATGAGGCGATTCCTGCTTACACGTGCTTCGGGTAGCTAAAAACTATAGCAAAGTACCCCATCTGCGTCCACTGTTTTGCGGTACATTGTCCTTTTTAACGTTCCTTCCTTCCTATGTACCAGACAATCAAGGAACGGAAGTGTACCGCTCTGCGATTCAGGTTCCATGGTGAACTTTATCACATTGTCAAAGGAGTTCAAATAGTTTAACAATTTCACTTTTCTATCAGTTTTATAATTACAAAAGTATCATCCACGTAGCGCCAGCATACTTTCAGGGCACCATGGAAATTTGGTAGCGCCTCCGTTTCAAACGATTCCATGTACATATTGGTTAATACGGAGGATATTGGAGATCCTATGGCCAGATCCGGTTCTTGAGTGTACATTCTATACTGGAACGTGCTATAAGTCATGTCGAGACACCAAGCTATCCCCTCTACCAGCTGATCCAATGTTAGCTTCGTTCTGTCCTCTAAGCTGCTGTCCCCTATCAAGCAGCTTCTCGCTAATCTTAACGCCTCTTCCTTGGGTACATTCGAGGTAACCTAGAGGTAACATCGACGCTGCCCATCAATTCGTCTTGTTCGATGCTCACCCCTCGCATCATTCGTGCAAACTCATAAGAGTTTTTTTTCTAATACGCAACGGTTCCCTTAAGATTGCTGACCACACACGTAACTATCCTTGAACAAGCAATTTCTTTTCCCCTTTTGACCCTGACTGAAAAAACCACAGTGTACACACAAACCTAGTAACCTTTGACCGTTGTAATCTTTCATCGATGAACTGAAAATTGATTAGTCTCTGAACGTAGCTTAGCCATGATCGTTATAAAATGCCAATGTTAAGCTAATTCACTTCGCATGATGAAGCTCTTATGTCAAAAGCGGGACGTTGCGTATCACCATAAATATAGTAACCGGTCGTCTACCAATTTTTATGAAATGGTTTCTTCCCGCTCGGTTCCAAATATGTTCCAAGATATCGAGAGCGGATGAATTTCTTTTAGTTCTTACATTTTTCATGCATATGAAGAGATAGACGTCAGCACCCAATTGTAGGCTTTTAGCTTGATCCGAAAAGTCCTTTGATGCTCTTCTACACTCAATGATCCCGATACCAAACCGCCTGCCTTTGATTCACCGTCTAATAGCTAGTAGAACGTCTTCAAGCCCATCCACAGTATACTTTTGGGGCAGCGCATGCTTAGTCTGCAGCAGCGGCAGTTGTGTTGGAGGCCGGAGCTGGGATCATTCTGGCTGCAAATTCATTCTTTTTGAACACCCTAGGGTCCTAAGAATTGAGTAAGGGAAAGATACGACTGATGCAGATCTTGAGTCAAACAAATGCAAAGTATTGAGTACACCCTAGCGACAGTTAGTCCATTGCGCCGCAGCGATCATGCAAGCTGCTTATTTGACTGCATCTGTTTTGCAGGGTATTCCGCAGAAAGCGCCGAGTTTCAGCTCATTACCGATTACGTCATTCTGCCTTCATTCATTACTGCAACCAGCAGGTTATTTATAGCTGAACTATCCTCCGATGTAGCGTGGTGAGAGTTTGTGCATCAATGCAACAATTCAGTAACCAATCCTTTGAAGAATATGCCCGCGCGCGGGATGAGATTGTGGTCATTAATACGTAATAGGAAGCGGATGTGAACGGTTAAAAGAGATATACTCTGGTAAAACAACCAGGGATCACCGAGTGCCGAAAGATGGAAAACGTACACTTTCCACCGAAATAAATGCATGCACCCGTTAATCGTAGGTACCCTACTACAACAACATGATCCAGCTGAGAAATTCTCCTCCAACCCAAGTTCATTTAGGGACTTGTTAGCACACTCCGAAAACTGCAGCAAGGGATTCCTGCTCTTCACAAGTCAAATGAATCAGCACAAACTAAAACAGAAGCGACCAATACCCTATGTCAGCAATTCTCCTAAACTCCCATAACATGATTTTGCCGCCTATGCTGTTAACGCAAGTTCTACCACTACCAGGAATTAGTCATACCTCGTTAAAAGCTACAGATGTTCTGGAAAGACTGGATCCTGTACACGAGCATATTTCTTCTGGTGCTGGTAAGATCTCACCAAAGTTAGCTAAAATGAATTTGGTGGATCCACTTTCTCAGTTTTTTGGCGATGCCTCGATGAGCCATGGGTTCCAGCAGCTTGAAACCGGGGGACCTGCACTCCCATTCACAAGATAGGAACTCGTGTAGCTCCGGCCAACTATCGCCCAATAACGCTCCATCCGGTGCAATCCAAACTCATGGAGTCTACCATTGCCGAGGAGCATTTGACATACTTACGATGATGAAAAATCATTGAACCAGGGCTGTGTGGATTCCGCCAGAACAGGTTTTGCACTAGAAACCTACTACTTGCTCTCTCCCGTTGGACCGAAATAGTCGACAGAAGTTTGGGAGATGGCGCAGTTCGTCTGCGCTTCTCAAATTGGTTCAAACGTCTGAACCACTGCATCCTCCTTCACAACATTCAGAGCTGTGAAATTAGTAACTTAATTCTCGGTTGGATAGGTAACTTTCAGATTCAACGATAATTAAGTGTGCGTGTTCGCATCGCCATCTCTAACCCTATCGATGTTTAATGCGGAGTGACACAAGACTCGATAATTTGTCCACGCCTATTCCTGATTTACATAAACAGTCTAAAGACTGCGGCCACCAAGCTAGCCTAGCCACTGTGACCGTCCCTTTAAATGTGCTTAGATTAACAGCAAGTCCCCACTATGTGGCAGCATGGCATTATAACCCCAATTTTTAAAGGCGATAGCCGTTCAGATCCTGCAAACTATCGCCCAATGACTATTCTCTCTGTGCTCGTGACGTTAATGGAAGTGGTAGTTGCTGAGGCTCTAATGGAATACTTGGGAAAATGCAGCATCTTGGCACCGAAGTAGCGTGGCTTCCGTCAACACCGGTCATGCGTCACCAACCGGCTAATGTCACGAGGTAGTTAGACGGAAGTGGCTGATGATGGGGTCGGAGTTGACGTCATCTATCTGGACTTCACCAAAGCTTTAGCTCGCCTGGATCAGTGTGTCCTACTTTAGTGTTTGCGGAGCTAAGGAATCGGAGATCCTGTTCTTGGTTGGATTAGCAAGTTATATCAGCAACGGAAGATACAAATGCGTGTTAAGGGATCACTCTCTAACCCGTTTGATGTGGAATGTGGTGTCCCACAGGGCTCGATGTTAAGACCGCGCTTTTTTCTTTTGTCTATCAACGACCTTGCAAGAGTTATCGCTTTAAGTTTCCTGCTTTTCGCTGAGGATTTCAAGGTATGGCGGACGGTTAATAACAAGGAAGATCGCGATCTACTCCAATGTGGCCTGGATTGACTTTATGTATGATCATGGAGGAAACTGCTTCAGTTAAACACAGCTAAGTGCAAGGTGATCCATCTGCGTCACCAGCCGCTGAGTGTTTACAGGCTTGGAGACCACACATTGCAGAAACCCTCTCAGGAGCGTGACCTAGGTGTACTGGTATAGAAACATCTCGGCTGCTCAAAATAAGCGGAGAAGACATCGAGAACCGGCAATCAACACTTTGGCCTTCTTTGCAGAGCGTTCGGTCTGTATGAATCCACAAGCCTTTTCAAATGCTTAACACCTAGGTGAGACCACAGGTGGAATATGTTATCAAGTCGTGGCAGCCGTGACAGAAATAGAATCTAGTCCGTCTCAAATCTACTCAACGAAGGGTAACCAAGAATATCAGCTGCCTCTTTCTTCTGCACTAGCAGCTTAGACTGAAGTTTCTAAGAATGTATATCGATCAGTATCAGGGTTTGTTGGGATCCCATAATGCTTTACCAAATTCTGGAGCACCCAAACCATATTTGCGGCAAGCTGTTGGAACTGAACCACAACACTAAGAAGTCATTCACCGTAAGGGACAATACAGTATAGCCTTCCTGAATGTCCTAGCAACTTCAGTTCCTTCCGAGTGTGTCAGCCCTTGAATGTTCATTCAAATTATGTCATCTCTGCCCGCAATCTGGTGATATGTAAAAAGGCCTTGACGATGTGCTGTTTCATTTGCATTTCATGTTTTGACTTGTTAACCAAGGGACTACAAATGGCAATCAAACGGTGTCTTAGTAAACTCCCAACCAATGGGTTTATACTTTAATCAGCGAACATTTACGATATTCTATATATGTCAATGGTGAGTCCAACACAACCCTTTTCATTTTATCGTGAAAGTTGATTTTCGCGATAATTTTCATCCCAGGGACCTGTTAAGCATCGCTTTTTTACCCGTACTACGCCATTTTTTCAATTTTACATCGCTTTCAATTTATTACTTTTGGCTGATGGTCTCAATACATATCAAGCCATCAAAACAACAAGTGACCACGTAGCGCTTCGGAATGACCCTAATGGGTGCACGAATGAGCGATTCAGGATCTAATTCATTTCAGCGCCACCAAGTGTACGACACTGAGCATCACTTGCGAGTACAGACTTGGGGATCAAGCCTTTTAGGGTGCTTCTACTGCATGCGAACTATGTATGACAGTGCAAGAGGAACTGGGCTGTTCACATCCGGCCGAGAATGAATCCCAAAAAGCTAACCAACACCTTGGCTTTCTGTGGGGAGCATCCAGGAGTTTTGACACATTTATTTTCGCTCAGATGCTCAATGCCTACATTAGGCCTCATTCGGGAAACGTCATTCAAACTTGGCAGCCCTCGCACAAGCACGTCCTCACCTTGCTTGAACTGCCACAATGAACCGCAACCAAATACGTAAAAGGTCTGTTTCATCTTCCTTGCTAAGTCATGTTGAAAACCCTTGCGGTCTACAGTGGACAATATTGACGCCTGCGTGGCGAATTAATAAGATTTGTAAACTAAATGTGCCAATAACCAGGACAGCTATTCAATCCAACTTCTTTCTCCCTGGATACGCTGTCCTGTGGAATTGCCCACCAGCGACTATCAGGTTTCGCACAAATGCAAACACATTTCACATTCCATTTAGTGATTTCGTGAACTAGAACTTGACAATGACCGTTTCGATCGGGTAAAACACACTAGGTGAGTTCTTCTGAGATGAACAAGAAAAGTATGACTAATGAGAAAAATGTCGCGCAAAATGCAACCATCATCACCACCACCCTCGCCACCACCACCACCACCGCCACCAGCAGCAGCAGCAGCAGCGGCGGCAGCAGCAGCAGCAGCAGCAGCACCACCACCACCACCAAAACAACAACAACAACAACAACAACAACAACAACAACAACGACAACAACAACCACAGAAGTTATGTGATTTAAAATACTTTGATGTCGCACGCCCCAGCATACATGCCTCATTTATGCATGCGCATGCTAATTGTTGTACTCATGACCTGTCTACAATTCAGGGAGCGCTTCTCGCACAACCACGAAATGTACGCATTATTATTATTGTTACTATTGTATATTTGACCATGAAGAATCCAAACCATGCTTGTAGTCGCTTGAAAGTGGATCACAACACTACTCTGAGAGGTCATCAGCTAAAGCGGACCACGATGTATAATCTGTTAGAATGCCGCCGGTATTTCTTTTCACCGCTTGTGGCAACCGTGAAACGCCTACACCACTTCCGTTGTTCCTTCTCTTAAAGTAACGGTATTCATAGGATATATCGATGATATAATCATACATTTACATTACGTCATCCCTACATGTCCAAGCGTCAACCTAACAACAAATTAGCTTGTCCATTTTCACTTCTTACAGCTGCGGAAGCTGGGTTTACATGTCCCGTCTGCATAAGGGAGCTGAACGCTGTCGATTCCATTATTTGTATTTTTCTCACAAGTTACGTGAATCATAACTGCTTGTCAACAACAAAATTCGCTGGGTAGGGTCGAGGGAAGCTTTTCCACCGGGATCAAAGTAACAACAATCCGGGACTGGATGACGGTACCATTTATAAATGAATAAAGGACCATATATAATAAATACCTCAACGATTATTCTTCCAAAGACAACCGTTACAGTGATAATGGTTTGTTCCGAGTCCACAAGTTCAGCTTCAGGGCGTCCGCTGTACGAATTCACGGCACTAAGCTACACGGGTAAAGCGGAGGGATCGGTTTATCAAGCAAAAGGGATGCAGATTAGTTAAGCGTCAAGTGTGTGAATTTGGCCTGTTTGGAGACTTCACCAACTGAGTCCCAGATGCACATACACAATGGAAGGAATGATCAGACATGAATAATCGGTAGGGACAAAAGGTCAAGAGACAGACATAACCGGTGAGGAGTGAAAGTCACCAAACAACCCTAATCAGTGCAAAGTGTTAGTAGGGGCACCTCCTAACGAATGGATCAGTGAACCCAAATTATGTGCACGGCTGGATGCTAACCGCGTGCGTTCGCCTGCCTTAATTATGAATTGATAATTTGGATTCTGTGTTCATGCGAACTTGAGTGCCTCGTACGTCCAGTTGTTGTACTTTGAGACTTACTGTTACGCAAATAACCATCTTATTACACAGCTCTGCTTTTCTGTTTTCGTCTGGCTTAACAACTGACGATTGAGGTGACGGTTTGATTGGATACGAGGAAAATATGACGAACTATGTCGTTTTCAGTGGAGCAACTTTTCGCAATAGTTCAACCCCAACAGAAGCAATTTGCAGAAAGCCAGACACGATTGCTCGAAAATAGCTTTCAGCGTATTGCGGTTCAAGCAAGACCAAACAATGAAACACAGCAATCCTCAGTGGATGCGACTGCGAACAGCATTTGTGTGTTTCAGTATGACCTGGATGCCGGCCTAACCGAACAGTTCAGAAGATACGGAGACGTTTTCCTGTCCGAATTCACTGATGCTGACGACAGATGGAAGCGCAGCCAGCTTTTGCAGAAGCTAGGAACTAATGAGTATGATAAGTTTCCTAATTTTATTTTGCCAAACTGCCCCAAAGATTTTACTTTTGACCAACTTGTACCTCTGCCAAATGACATTTTTGGTGAACAGTCTTCCTTATTCAGCGTCCGATACAGCTGCATGAAGCTCATTAAGTCTGCGTCAGACGATTTCGTAAATTACGGCAGTACTGGCAATCCTTATTGCGAGCGTTTCATGCTAAAAGAAATGTCATACGACCAGTTCAAGGCCTTAATTTCATTTGTGGTCTCCAAGCCCCCGAGGATGCCAAAATACGCATGAGGCTACTTAATGCAACTGAGCAGGACCCGTCCATCAATTTCATGTCCATCACTTC
>CALYDF020002199.1:0-39021 GCA_944474145.2 Dicrocoelium dendriticum | reverse complement strand
ATTGACCGCATATATTA
This sequence comes from Dicrocoelium dendriticum, assembly GCA_944474145.2. Lineage (NCBI taxonomy): Eukaryota > Metazoa > Platyhelminthes > Trematoda > Plagiorchiida > Dicrocoeliidae > Dicrocoelium > Dicrocoelium dendriticum. The sequence goes on along the minus strand of CALYDF020002199.1, from coordinate 39,004 downwards.
CGTTGCAGCATTTCGTTTAACTTTCCGTTTAAAATGATTTTTTGTAAACATTTTTCTAGCACGTTTGCCTATGAATAGAGTGTTAGATGTGTTACGTGACTGAATGCGACACGCAGAACAAGCAATAGACGTTAGGCGGTCAAAATGCACGGTATTGGATCTCTACACAAACATAACCCCGCCTAAATTATCTTTGCCTAACCATGTGTTTACCGACGTCCTTCACTGCAATGATCAATTAGTTACAGAATGTGCATGCGCGATGGTTAGGTATTTCTCATAAATAAATAGAATAAATGCCATAGAGTAAAAATAACCCTTTATTAACCAATAGTACGGTCGTCCTGTTTCCGTCCAGTTCGCTAAGATTATCACAACGATTGTGCCATCACAATCGAAAGTTGACCGCTAGATTATTGCCATAGTCAGGGAGTTTAAACAAAGTGATACCTCATGAATTCAGACACTTGATTTGATCAACATAGTGGCCTTTCTGACCGGACTTGAAGAGCATCCAGATTTCCTCTCTATGAATTATGCCTGATTGTTTCTAGTGCACTAATGGGCCACACCCGGTAACTCCGATCAATGCATCATAAATGCGTGCCCGTCGTTTAGGGTGAGACACTACGGTTCATTGGCGAATAAGCACTACAAAAATGTGAGCCGATAAGATTGTTCAACAATCCATATTGCGAGACTCCAGGAAATACTGACGTCTACTGATTTGAAAATCACGGAAAGAAGATGAAGGCTGGTAAATGCATGCAGTTCGTATTGTCTCCTCAATACCATTAACAATAACCCATATTATTAGATATAGCTACCAGGGGGTGCAACCAGACAAGCTTGAACTTCAGAACGAATGGCGGAAGTTCACACCTACGTCCAAGGCAGCTGTAGGCTGACAACTAATTGTTTGTGAACACATCCGGCTTATAGCGACAGCCTCAGCGAACCGAGGAAAGCGGGGATTAGCGTGACGTAACACAACTTTAAACGCTGAGCCCAGCTCTATCCGGTGACCCGAGTCGAATAGGTGTTTGCCTATTGAGGAAGCCGGCGGTCTGTGCGAACAAACAATATGTCGATGATGTCTTGGCTTTCTGTTCGTCGGTGCAGCAGCTCACACATTTGCTAGAAAGGCACAATGGTACTCATGTTAACTTACGGGTTACATGCGAAGTAGAACAGAACAATTGTCTGCCACATCTGAACATACCCATAAGTCGCAGGGATGATGGATTGATTAAGAGGTCCATTTACCGAATATCAACTTGGTCCAGCCTCACACCAGTGCGGTACAAACGGACACTTATAAAGACTCTAGTTAGGCCTACCAGACGAATTTGTTCGACCGACTGTCTGGAGAATGAGCTAGTGTTAATTACTGCAAGACTAATGGCGAACGGCTACACTAGAAGATAAATTGAGAAACACAGACAACCACGAGGACCAAACGACATGGTGCAAATGACAGCCAAGAAGAGAGTATATATAGAGTTACCTTTCAAAGGTGATTTAGCCACGCTGAAGACAACTAAGCGTATATTTTCGGCTACAGAAGGAAGTTACCATTCTGCACAAGTTGTCCACCTCAACCGAACCCGGAATTAGTCCATACCTCCAACGAAGGAAGCTCAGGCTATTGGGACCAACTCACACTGTATACCAATTTCTATGTGACTGAGGAAACATTTACGTAGGCAGAACTAATGAAAGTCTGACTTCTCGAATAAAGGAGCATGTATCAAGATGAGTTCCGCGTGAAGTCGCTCAGGTTGCCTTCCCTAGTCAGCTATCGAGTTCGCGCAGACCGCCGGCTTCCTAGATAGGCAAACACCTATTCGACTCGGGTCACCGGATAGAGCTGGGCTCAGCGTTTAAAGTTTTGTTACGCCACACGAATCCCCGCTTCCTTCGGTTTGCTGAGGCTGTCGCTATAAACCGGATGAAGCCAGCTTTGTATGTTCAGAAACAATTAGTTGTCAATAGATAACTGAGGTTCATCACAGTCAGCTTCCAAATCAGATAGTCGTCCACATGCTCGGAAAAGCACTAGGCCGCAGCTTCAGCCAGTTGGGCGTCGTCAGTAGTGTGCATCCAGCTGTGATGAACCTCAGTTATCTGTATCGAGATTTCCTACTCACGAGTACATCAAAAATTAGTTGTCAGCCTAAAATTGCCTTGAACGTAGGTGGGAACTTCTGTCATTCGTTCTGAAGCTCAAACTTGTCAGGTTACACCCACTGTTAGCTATATCTATGAATATCGGTTATTGTTAATGGTATTGAGGAGACAATATGAAATGCATGCATCTACCAGTCTTCGTCTACTAATTGCTTAGTTTCCAACAACGAAGACCTATCTGTTCACTATCATCATCTTATTGACACTCTTAATTTTTGCTTCGATCTGTACTGCCCGGTCGAAACAATCTACCTGCGGGTAGATAGGTTCTCCTCACAATCCCTCACACGACTTAAAAGGGAAACAATACATAACTGCAAATATGAAATGACTGCCTGTGTCAAAGAATTCCTTGTAGCGATTAAAAGAGAATTCACGGCTGAATAATTTATACAGCGAAGCTATTTTATGCTATCACAACTGCCGAGACCAGTGGAGAGCTTTACTTAACTTAATGGTAAGAGTCCCAGTAAGCGGTTTTGATCTGTGGGTGCGGAGTAACTCATTTCCGACTTCTATACTTCTTCACAGAGAATATCCGCTTCCCCTCCATTCACTTGCCATTTGTTATCTGGTCATGGCTCATAATTACATTCCAACACGTTGAAGTCGACCGTGAACTCAGGAACCTGAACTGAAGGAAGGCTCGTGGGCCCGATACTCTTTTGGCAGTGGTCTTGAAAGAGTGTGCCGAAATCCTCAACATACCCTTAGCAGGTCTTTTTACTCGGTGTTACATGGTGAAAAGTTCCTGACATTTTGAGGCCAGTTAGGATAATGCCCGTGCCAAAAAAGAGATTCATGAAATTCCGTCCGATCGCATGTACATTTATCATGTTTAAAGTCCATGAGCGACTACTTGTGTCTTGGATCTGAACAAGCACTCCGGCCGTGGTGGGATCTCTGTTTACTTACAGACACAGGTTCCACCTTGGAAGCCGTAGCATGCCTTACTCACTATATAGCAGCTGTATCGTGTGCGAGAGGTAAGACTGTGTGGCTCTTCTTCCCTGTTTACACCAACACTTTTAGAAGTGTCTACAGATCAGTCCTGCGTACACAGCTGCGAATGTTGTTCAACCAGCGGTGTGTAATCCGATGAGCAACTATTGCATAATGCTATCTCATTTTGTCTAAATAAAAGGTAAAAGCCCCATTCTTCGTAATGAATGGAGCATCTTACAGGCAGAAATTCTTTTCCCTCTTCAGTTATCTCTGTGCATTCATGTGCCTCTAATTCTTCCCCGCTCTAATTGTATTTGATGTAAGTACGCTGACGAGGTGGTTCTAAGCAGCAATGGTTCAACTGCTGAATAAAAAGCGCTCTCTGAACCGGGTTGGTTGAGCTTCAACAGTAGTCGCCTTTGCCGTTGTTTTCGTCCTCAACGCTTCTAAATGCCGCGATGTGACTTACTCTTTTCTCCCAACTGACAAAGGTTTAAATTTGGCAAATACTTTTTGCCCCATGGTCGTAAGAAAACCAATACATACCCAATTCGTCCACTGTCAAGTACCTTGATATAAAATTCTCTCATAATATATCTTGTTTGACACACGTTGACGAAACGTTCTGCGAGGCGCAAAATTATCAATCGTTGCCCTGAGATTCAAAATGCTTTCAGTACACTGCTCATTAATTTACAAATTCTTAGCTGCCTGTATTCCAACGTATTGGCTATATTAATCATCCGTTTTTCTGGTCATCCACAAATGCTTTCACAAATATTGCGCTTTCCATTTTTCATTTCTAGGTGTGGTGGATTGCTCAGAGAGCCTCTGGTTGAGTACATTGCTTCTATGCATTTTTATGCATATGACAACGTTTCATTAAGGTTTTTTGATGTTTTTAGCCCTTTTCAAGCTGATTTACCAGAAGCTCTCTGCTACTTGTCTACTCGGTCTAGATTTAGGCTCTAGTTTTCTCGCACAACATGCTATCGTAACCACCTCAAAGTATGTAACTCGTTTTCTTGTGGACTCCGAGAAACATATCAACATCACGCGTGAACCATTTTCACGCCGGCTACATGACTGAACACAATCGCAAGCGCAGCATCACATTAACACATTTAAGCAACTCAGCTATCACATACAAACCAACACACATTCATATACACATTCGCACATAGATCCAGTATGTCGCTGGTAACTGCAACATGTTTGTACAATTATCCATCATTCGTGTTATTATTAACATGATGATACCTAAGCAAACGTGTTTCCTACTGCCGAGAATAAACAATTTATTCATTTATTTACTTTGTGATGTGCATGCATGGTTTCGCCATTTTAAGCTTTGCTTACATTTTCAAGTCAATGTTATCCCTTATGACATCCGCAATGTTAGTGTGCACGGCTGAAGATGTTTCCAGTCGGGTTCATAAATCTTGTTTTGCCTTGACTTGACTTGATTTCCGTGACCTGCGTGAACACGGGACAGAAAATTTCCAATGTTAACCGTATCAGGAGCCTTGATGGACTAGCTGCGGAACTACCTCTAAAATCGTACTGTCCAAGTACGCTTTGACGGAACGTTTTCCTCCGCATCCTTGCCACAAGCGGAGTTCCACAGGGGCCTTTTCTCGGACCGGACCTCTTCGCAGTCTTCACTGATGACGTCACAAGACGAGTGGAATCTTCGTTGCTGCTAAATGCGGATGACGCGAAGCTGTGGCTCAAAAGTAACCCTCCGGACAATGCCTTCGCAATTCAGATGGATCTCAAGCATCTACACCAGTGGTCCCTGGTAAACATCCTTCCATCTAACGCTTTGAAATGTCACGTTCTCTCTACCTGCTCATCCGCTTCCTCTCCCATATACTTTCACGGGAGCTTCTACGCTCCAAGTCTCGTCAATCGAAAGACTTGGGCATCATCACTCAGACGAATCTTTCTTTATCCGCTTCCATCCGGAAAGCAGCTTCTGCTGCTAGACACATGGTGGGATTGTTGAATAAAGCCTTCGGTCAAATAGGAGCTAGCAATTTCCCTTTCCTCCTCAACGCTTTGCTTCGACCCCACTTGAGTTTGGTATTCAGGCTTTGAGCCCCCGGTTGCTGGAAGACCAACCCATACTTCAAGGTTGACAAGGTTTATCTACAAAACTGGTACTACGTCTCAAACACCTTTCTTATCCATAACGACTTCACTGTCTGGGTCTCTACTCGCTAAAGCACCAACGTATCCAGGGTGACTTGATCCTTGTATTTAAGATCTTATCCAACCTTGGACATCCCTGTCGCCATCTACTCAAACTGCACCAATCGTGCTCCCACCTAGGTGACCACCCACTGAGGCTCACACATCAGCACAGTCGGGTGAAATTCAGGCCTCACTAGTTCGCTTTGCGAATCTGCCAACCTAGTCTCAATATCTACTGTGGCTGATTCTAAGCCCCGCCTGGACTGTTATCTTGACGAGCTACACCGCGACCATTTTTGAGACAACTACCTCCTACTCCATTTCATATTCCATACTAGCCATAGTCAAAGTCCACCTGCCTCCCACTTGACGCAGCAGCTCCTTCAGCAAATTACTTCTGATATAAACATTGAGGTACTTTTCTGTTTTTCTCTAGCTAATTCCTTTCCATAGCCGTTTCGGAGGGCGTGGCCGGATGTCACGCTTTGAGCCGGCGTGCATCCTGTTTATATGCTTCATAAGCCCGATACAAATACAGCCAACCCACGCGTCCAAACCAACAGACCCGATCCTAAGCTTCTTGTACCCTATGCATCATGTAAAGCTGGAGCGTTTATTCTCATTAAATACAGTGTTCCAATGTTTCAAAGCCTCAAGTTTCTTTGTTCTTGAAGCCACGGACCTATTAATTCCTTTTGTGTGACTGGCTCTACGTGCAAATAAGTATATGCTTTCTGAATTACCCACGCTCACCATAAGCACCGGCCATCTTGTACCTGTTGGTCTGTGAGGACTTTAGCGGCATTGCATCATCTATGCACAACAGTTAACACACATTGTTTCTTGTACGAGGCAAAGTCATCCTTAAAGTACGGGAGGACGAAAAGTTTCACTCGGTCAATATAAACAGTGGTTATAAGGGGCTATGGCAAGTACAGTTGCGTAAAGCAGAAAAGTTGAGGTTAGATGTGGTGGACGGCTATTGTTTCGACATACTGTAGCTCGCATGATAAATCTGACGTTGATTCTAACCAACTGAAACTGAAGTCGGCTAGAAGTTCGCCTCTGTGTGTACGGTAGTGGAAGCGATGACAACTGTCTGCGCACAGTTGAACAGAGAGAAACACAAAGATCACTTGGGAGCATACATTTAATTGCAAATATTTTTGCAAACTTAATAATTTAGAATTCCCAGGAACACTGAGGTTACTTGCTCTGGTTACTCACTTGTAGCCCATCGTTATACTGGATGCACTTTTACTTTGTTGAGTAAACCACAAGCACTTCTAACCGATAACCACTCATACACTGAGCACTGTCAGTAATCAGGACAGAAACCAGCAATTTCTTGTGCCTGTAGTCGACAACGAAAATCGCCAGCTAGATGCACAGCTATATTTTAAAATTGTTCCTCCAGGCCTTACTTCCAGCTTCATAGAGACAGGTGATGGATGTCACTGCCGCGCCGTCTCTGATTCTGCAGGTGGACCGTCTATCTGATTTTTGCAATCTAGATATTATCTGCAGACAGGAATAGCGTGCAGAGGTTCGGTTGCCAATGCCATCTTGTGACCCTGAAACATTGCGGGTATTGCAAAGTAATCGTAGACACAATGTTATTTACATTCTTCCTCAGCTTGTTAATTCACATAGTCGACACGCCATTATCCCCTAAGTGTCCGCCTACTCCAGTTGCATCTTGATTAGACCATCCCGGTGGTTGTATCCACCAAGTTGGCCAAAATGTCAGAGGCTGTTGAACGCAACCCAAAGATTAAATAATTTACCACGGTTTTTTCATTGTAATGCTGGAGGGACATAACGTTGTCGGTCATAGTTAATTGCTGTACGTCCCCTCACCTCGACCACTGAGACTTCGTAAAACAGTCAGATTGAAGACAAAACACAGACATAAAGTAACTGGTTTTGGCAGTTTGCTCAGCAGTGGCTTGTTTAAACATGATGGGGAAATGGAGGGGTATATGGTAACAGACTCACTGGATGGGTTTGTGGATTTATGACTATCGGCAATGGAATTGTCCTCATACTCCTACCGGACACAGAATACTATTCAGACAGCTAGTCTTTGGGGTTTGTCGGATGACACTCATTTAAAGCCAGGCGTGGAAATATCGAATTATATTGATTATTCAACGGAAACCCTGAGTTACTTTTCTACCTGTAGCGACCATGCATGGGAGCAACTAATCGATCACACAAATTATTGAAACATCAGATAGCCTGGCACAGTGACCCTTGCATTGTGCATCTCATTTCCAACCTAAAATGCCGCGGTTCCGTGATTTATTCGTCTATGCCAAATCTCCATCTAAAGTGATGCAATACAGCTAGTTTTCATCGCAACCATCCTAGGCATACAAACTGTTTCTACATATCTGAAACCATGCAGCTTACTGCGCTGTTAAGGAATAATCTCTTTTGTAGCGAAATGTGGTGAATATCTCGATGGACAAGCAACGGTCTGCAAATTGTTGTCATTATTTAAGTGATGGTCTAAACGCAGTTGTAAATTTTCGACATCAACTCAAGTATTCGTTTTTCACTTGAAAGACCGCATGAAAGTAACATGTTGAGGAGTAAGTTGCAACTACGAATTTATGAACCGAAGATTAGCAGTCGGATACAAATTAAGAACTAGTTATCTTGCCTTCACTAGTTCGAAGACACCCCCCACAAGGTAAGAAGCTGCGTTGAACGGTACTATAAATTGGTGCATGCGTAAGAACGTTTTATTAAAGGGTTTTCGGCGAACAACGTCACGTTATTAAGAACGAAATGTAGGATAACACCAGGTGGAAGTGTGCACCGGTAAAGGGGGTGCAGCGGTCTCATCGTCAGTGCGTTTATGACGTTCGAAAACGCGCTTAAAGCAACTATCATGAGTACTTGTCTGTCTTTGTTTGCGACACGACTTCGGCTACTGGAATGATCGTATCTTGGGATTAGAGGTCATCAAGAGTGATATTTGGGCAATATCTGCTTATATTCTTTATTCTATGGTTTAATAAGATATATGATGGGATAAAACACATACCTTTACCAGACCCAAAATTAAAAGCAAAATATTTCAATTATCAGTGGTTTAGCTATCGCACTTTATCATCCTGTTGTGTTGCGTTTATTGCTAAGAGGAAAGTCTAATAGTTTTCCGAATGTCGCGATGTTGGTTGCGTTCACCAATGCATCTCAGTGGGAACAGTTTCTAAGACGGTAGAAATACTTCCCATAATCTAAACAGGAATGTTGCGTTACTTGTTTTAGCTGATGGCCTCGGCATTGTTGGTAAGGGGCTAGAGTCAACAGTGATATACATGGGTGATCTCTCTCAGTTAGTATCCGTTTAACTTAGAATGAGACTTCCACGAAGCCATCGGTATTCTGAGGACAACACACGGAGTAAAGGAACGCCCAGTTTATAACCCAAACCACATAGTCCACGTGTTGCTTTGGTGGTTCTGTTTTGGGACTACTATAAGAGATGAATATCTCGTTTTAACCATGGACACCAGGCCCGCACTGCATATTCGGTGTGAGGACAAAAATACGTGTCGATTAACCGTGGTAGTATCATTCGCTCAAAAGTGCCGGGAGTTCGCCTAATAGGTCCCAAGTTCAAGTTCGCCCCATTCTTAGTTTTCGAACATTGGGATGAAGTGCCAACTTTCTTGCACGCTGACATTTACGACTCTTTCGCTAGTCACCTATTGTAAAACCTGTTGCCCCAAAAAGTGTGTTGATGAAGGTATTACGAACCGTCAGCAGGAGATATTTTACAGGGTTCAGTGGGAGCTGGTTCTTTTCTGACTATTCGTTAATCTGATCTAGATTGTTCTGGAGATAGGCACGGTCGGATGCTGAGCGAATCGCTCTCCATATTTTGCACTATTTGAAAATATTTACATAAAGGAGGTCATTGATGTAGACTAAAAACAGTAGCGGGTCGAGGACGGATCCTTGCAGTACATCACTGGAGACGCACAGGTTTTCGGAGTGAGTGTTAACTATTCTTACCTTGAATGTTCTGTCGCGTTCGTAACCTGCCAAACAGGTGAGGAGTGAGCTGTTGATGACTTAGGCAGCAAGCTTTCAGAGGTGAAGCAAGTGACTGACCCTACCGGATGGCTTAGAACAGTCTACGTAAATCATATTTATGGGACTCCTACATTAGCTACCCTGGTCCGTGAATCCCGAGCAAGGAGCAGATTGGTGAGGCAAGATTGTCTGCGTCTGAAACCATGCTGGACATTAGAAAGTATTTGCAGACTTTCAAAGTATCGCGTCAGTTCATCTGCAATTACGGATTCCATAACTTTGATAAAACAGGTAAGATAGTTGGCAGGAGCCGATCGCTTGCAACCTTTGTATATCGGAGTGATGTTTCCACGTTTCTACTCAGATGGAAGTCAAGCATACCCTGGAAAAAGCTGCAAGATCTACTGCTATGGTGGTGGTAAGCGCTTTACGTACCTCTGTTCAGATCTAGTTGATTCCTGAGTCACTGTTTCTCGGAGAGACTGTAATTTGCTTACGACAGCCGCTGGGGTAAATTGGACACTGGAGTTGATAGGGGCAAAGGTTTCATGGTATTCGTTGTCACTGAGCCAAACTGCAAGAGTAGAGCGTTCGCAGCATACACTTCAATAGTCGTTAGGCCACTAACCGTCTTCAGTGATGATATTCTTGAATTGACCTTTTTCCAATCAAATACCTGTATAGCAGTTTTGCGTTACTCGTGAACTTGAGTATTACGGTCTCTAGTCATTTTAAATAGTTTGTTGGGTACCTACTATGAAAAATGCATTTAGGGCCTTAACTATGACCAGCTGTGACACCTATTTATTCTCCAACCTTAAGTATCATGATTTCATTTTATGACTAAAATATCTCCATCGGTTTGCACCGATTTAAGGGTGTAGAGGTAGAAGATTGTTCCCAAAATGCTACATAATTCGTACTCATTATGATTGAATAAAGCGCATATAGACGCTTAAATTATTTGATGTTTTCACTGTATTGGCTAACCCTCAATTTGTCTTAGTGGATGCGACTACAGGATGGCTGACAAATGTAGAGTTCGTATCAAAGCATCAAAAAGTGTGAAAGAGCAGTTCCACTATCAAACTGCGAGTATATTTTAATTGATTTTGTTAATGTTGAGCATAAACTGGGTCGCTCCGGTCTCACACATTTAAGTTTGTCAATCGTCTAGACACAAACAGGCGTGTTTTTGTGTAGTGCTTCAGCATGTCATCAGAATCATGGTGTAGACTATGTCATGAAGACTAGCCAGCGCGGCAAACCAGATACTTTCTGCTAGTGTGTTGATTGCAGCTCCTTAGTATTCTAACATTCTGAGTGACACCACAGAGGCAGATTCTGTTGTTCATTTTTACTAAAACAATTAGTGTAGCAGCTTACCTTTAGGAAGTTATGTAGGCAAGCTGACAATAATACAAGTGCAAACAGGTACCTACTTATCACATCTTATAATCCTAACATCCAACACTATCTCCCTGATTATGCCGGCAGAACTACTTACTGCCGCACAAACATCCACATAGTAACCTATTTCTTTAAGCAAATAACTTGTAAAACAAATTCCACATTTCGACGGATGAGTACCTAGCCTCACCATCCAGGGCTAAACGTGTTACGGCTAAGACAACAATGAACATTTTCCTACCGGCCTAAAATGCCAAGCGTTTACGTGTGCTGGCTTTTGGAGTTTATGTGATAAGCTTCCACTGAAGACAGGAAGCTGGTCCAACTGTCAGAAGATGAAACAGCACGGCAGCTTTTCATTTTTGGGTATTCTCAACTGGCATTGTTTAGATGCTACTGCTAAGTAGCTAACGTCTCATGGTATCAAGTTCACGGAAGTAACATTCCCAATAGGCTAAACCATGCTTGCTGGACATCTGGTGGCGGTTCGATTGAAGAAGCAAATGAAAGAAAATGCACGGTGTACTCTCAGGCTGTAGCAGGTTAAATTGCCAATGCAACGATTGCATTATTTAAGCGGCTGCATCACGTGCCGTTGCAGCGTCATCGCAATACACAGTTACGTTTGGGAAAATCATGCATAGTTATGTAAATTTTTCGAACATCTGGACTTCCCGTTTATGTGAAAGCATTTGCTCGATTCTACACACAAAATCATATGACCATATGGATGTGGAAGGCGGAAGTGAAATAGCCGAACTCCGCAGCAAATATAATTTTGGTGCTTTAGACTTGGCATGGAATAAAATGGGCCACAGTGAAAGCGGCCACGCATGGTCCACAGCCGCGATCGTCAACGTTTATGACGCATGAACACCACAAGTAACGAAGGTAAACGCTAAACCAAAAGACGAGACTAACTAACAGGTTGTGGCGAGTTAAATGTGCTGCGCATTAGTGGTTAACATGTGTCAGAGTGTCGTCAAGACCTTTTAATCACATGCACCGGGACAGCGTTCCAAATCTGTGACACAGGGTGGGGGAAAACTTTTCGTCGATAGTCTAGTCAGCAATACGGCACGGCCAACGTAAACTAATGATCACTCAGAAATGTTTTAAGGTAGTTTCAAAAGATGTTAGCATGTGTGGTTGGGGTTTTTAAGAGAAGTGACACCACCATGAGATCTCTCAGTAGACGCTGAGAACGTCCGCTGTACACTTGTAGAGTTTTCAGCATGAGTACTTAGGTAAGTCGGGCAAACTTCTGACGTTCTTCATCACCCTACGTTGTGCTGCATCGTGCGCGGTGATGTGGTGCTTCTGCCAGGGTTTGCACACTTGGACAACGTACCCCGCATGTGGCCTCACATAAGCGCCAAGCATTTTCGGAAAGACTGAGGCGCCCAACTTCGCGTACGCTCTACGAAGAATGCCTAAGTGCAGGTTTGCTTTCTTTGATGTCATTTCCTTCTGCCTCAAACAACCAAAGCGTTCTCGCAAGTGCACGCCGAGATCACACTCATGTGAAGCCCACTGTAGAATTTGTGGTCCTAGCCGGTAGTTGTGGGTACTCTGATGGCGTATGCTGGGAACATTGCACTTGATGTCGTTGCATAGCAGCATGTTCTCCATGGACCATGTGCACGCCATATCCATGTCATCTTGTAGGACGGTGTTATCCTCCACTGCTGTGATAGCACGCCATATCTTTAGATAATCGGCAACTAATAAGACATTTGAAGATAGCCCCATCACGATATCGTTTATATAGATCAAGAACAGGTGGGGCACGAGTACCGAGCCATTAGGTATGTCCCACTGAACATCCATCGGTTCGAATAGTACGCTGTGAACCCCGACATTCAGGTGAGGCTGAACGAGCAAGTCGTCCATCTAGCCCAGAACAGGATCGCAGATTCTACAATTCCGAAGCTTGTTCAGTGGAATGTGATGGCCTAGGTCGTTAGATGCCTTTAAGGAATCTAACTAGGCGCCATCTATTCCCATACCAGCGCCCACAGATTCCTTCCAGTGTGCACAAACTATCAATAAATTAGTGGTACAGGACCGATTTTCGCAAAATCCGTGCTGCTCAGGGACTAGATTACTTTTACTGTTCAGGTACCTGATGATCGCTTCAGCTACGATAGACACGATGATTTTGAAGATTCCCGAAATTAGTGTTATCAGGCACTGAGTCACTGGTTTTGCACGGCTACCACTTTTATAGATCAGAGCGATGATCCCATGTTTCCACAGCATGGGGACGTGCATCGCGTTACGAAATGGCTCAAAGAGTATTGCCAAAGTTTCAGCTAAACTCATGGCAGCAGTTTTTAATGCCTTCGAGCGAATGCCATTTACACCAGGGAGGCTGTACTCACGCAAGAATATCAGGCGTTCCAGTAGAGCCTCAGTTGCAAAAGATATGTGGTTAAGGCCTGATGGCGACATGATCTGTGTAGGCAGGTTGTAAGATGACTGTACACTTGGGAAGTCACGGCTAGCTCGTTATCAAAAAACGTTGGTCGCCTCTTGTGCCGTTTGTGATAACCGTATGCCGTTTGCAGAGCAGGAATTCCGCGCTTAACATTGCGAAGTTTGTTTACCTGTCCGTATAGCAGCCTGGTATTGGGGCAAACGTTTATCATCAGGTTTTGTTGATTCGTTACTTTATCCTCCCGGAGTAGGTTGGTGCAGTGATTCCTCTGTATTGTATAGACATCCCAGATGTCCTCGGTCTAAGAGGCTAAGTGGACGAGCCATGACGATTCTCTCAATGCCATGCATTTTTGAGTGCTGCGCCTTAAGAACGAACATTTCTTCGAACGGTGCATTTTTGTTTCTGTTGTGCTTGCCACGAGGGTGCTGAATCTGTTAACAACTCCGCGGCAAACCACCTCAGTGGTCCATACTGCTAACAAAGACCAGCTTGTCGCGCGAATGAGGTCGGAGGAGTCATCGTGTTTGGTTTCGACATAAGATTCCTAGAGCTAACCTATACATGCATTGAGTTAGAAAGAATGGTATGTACAATGCTTGATGCATCAGAAACTTTTAATACGCTGCCAATATTTCTTGTTGCCAACAAACAATGTGTCCACCTATACATTACGAGTGGATGGCCTTCAGCTAAGAGCCAGCTAATATACGTAAACTAATACAATGTGGAAAAGTGCAGCCAAATTAATCTAGCCATGCAACCGGTATCTAACCCAGGTACGAACAACTAAGCTGACACTGACATGAAAGTACTCGGATGAACTGTGACCACCATTGTGAAATACAAATACCGGACTGTCAAGGCCAAGCAAAAGCGATGGATCGTTTTGTGGAGCAGAACAGACAACTTGCCTAAGATAAACGTAGTACTGGAGAAATGTGATGGTTGATGTGAAAACAACAAAGCTGTGATTGTGGAAACGCCTGTGTCCAGCTTGGAAAGTGAGAGAGGAGGAGGAGAATAACTTCTTGATTGATAATATTTTCTGAAGTTTATAAATAACTCACAATAAAAACTGAGGCGCATTTTACCTATCCTGCTCGGCAGCAAAGAAGCATTTATATTGCAGGGACAACTACTTTTCCCTACAGAGCACCAGTGTCTCCAAATAGTACCGTCAGATTAGACTGAATATTTAATGTTCCAAGGCGTGTCTAAACACCACCTGAAGTTTTTATGACAATCTATGTTCTAACCACGGAAGTAGATAGATTGATGATGCAGAACGAAATCCCATCTATCACCAAGCCCTTGTAACAACTTGTTACCCGGTAAGGATAAGAAAATCATTCAATAAAATGCATTCAGAAATCTAAACCGTTGGCAATTAGTGAGGCACCTCTACTAAGAGTGAATCATCCTCAGTTATGCGCATGGAAACAACTGAGGCAAGCGGGTTGATTACTTTAGACCTGATGTTGCAGTGTACACAATTCCTATCTACGTTCGTTTGTACTTGTATATTGCCCACTTTACCCACGAGACTACGGAGTACAGTCGCTATTTTAACAGATCACAACTTATGTCTTCTCACTGAATTGTGAAACGATCAGAAGAGGATTAAGTGCTCCAAGTTAACTAGATTTTGAATACCTACTAAGCCCTGGTAGACAAACAGATTCAGCAGAAATGGACAACATCAAATGTTTCGGTTTCACTGTACCCACAATGCTTTGTTCACGATTTTGCTCGTCACGGATTCATTACTTACTCGTGTATTCATAGCTAGCTGACACGGATGCACTCAATGGACCGGGAATGCGGTTTCTCATTTGCAAGCGATGGACTCAGCGTATCAGGTGGCTAGCGGTCAACTTAGCAGACGAAATCGAATTAGTGCGAAAATGCAACCAGGCGCATGAAAAACTCTCTTCTGCATGCAACCCGCGTCTAATCTGTGGGTGTACAATCCACGTGGCTCTGTTAGTTAATTGCAACTCAGGTTTTACCGAAACGTGACTTGAAGTATTTAATGCACAAATTCGGATAGTTTTGTGGTTCGTCATCAAGTGCTTACTTTGATGCAAGCTCTAGTCTGACAGATGATGAAAACACGCTTAGATGAAATAGTCCCAGGTAGCAAGTTATTGCGTAGAATATTTCCTGCGTTTGTAAGAAGATCCTAGTTGCGCAGGGTACATACAGTTAATTACAAAATAAAAACACCCTTGCTTTGATTATCAGGAAGGACTGATCTGCTGAATAAAACTACACGGGGATGAAGGGTAAATAAAAAGTTGTTGGCGGTATTTCCGGATTCCTTCAATTACGTCTCAATGTTCATTGGCTGTCTCAATGGTAAACTGTTGATACAGCCTCATAATGTCAGCTTTTTCTGTGAGACAAACTAAACTCGCCGCAACCACTAATCCCCACCGGAATCCGGAATAGAGTAAGAAGTTTGCCCGAACCGTGGGTTGGCTAGGATGTGCGTCACTGTAAAGGTCGCATGTGTGCTCGAGTTAAACCACCTCCTCGCTGTCGTGAAAGCTTCTCTCACGAGTGATCTAGTGCCAAGCTAGCCCCTCGAGTGGCCGTCATATAACAATAAAACGGCATAAAGTTATTGTCTAATGGTGTTCATCGGGTCGGCGTCTGGCATAGTACTGAATGGGTCGCATGGGGTGGGCCAAATCAGCGGCTATGAGCCAATCCGACAAGATGGATTTTCGAATTCAGCTGCAGTTTTATTCGCCCTCTTGCATATTCTACCAACTTTGCCATTTGAATAATGCTTCACACCCCAGAAGTTTTGAAAGACTGCTTAAGAATTCATTGGTTATGTTGACCTAACCGTGGTTAAGCTTAATTTCCTGGTAACGCGTGAGTATGCTCCGAACAAGTTTGCCACCTAGTAATGACTCTGGTGGTTAAAGTACAACTATAAATGATGTTGAAACGTTACAAACATTCTTCATAGCTTTCTAACGTAGCCAAACAAAGTTTCCTCCGATAACAAAGCTGATAACATTAATTTACTTGACGAAATCTGCACAAAGCAGCCAGCTTATAACTACTGGAAGACGGATTTTCACTGCCTGAAGCGAGTCGCCAGGCAACTGGATTGGTCTCCGCAGCAATCCGCATCTGTTGAAACTTGCTGGTTAGCTACAAAGAATAGAGTAAACTCATTGCGTAACCGGTTTGTGCGTCTAACGTGTCAGAATGTGGGACCGGTCAAGCCACATTGTTTTGATAAGGAATATGGTAAGACGGCTAGGCGGCAGCGCTGACTGTGGAACTAAATTACTCACTCTAGCTCGGTCGACGACAAGGACATGTATACAAAGCAGCGGAGCATTTACAACAATAAGAAAACGAATAAGCATCAGCACTAAGAAGAGTAGTTCAACACGGTTGCAAAAACTTCCTCAAAAGAGTCCTTGCATGGAT
The DNA here is from genome assembly GCA_944474145.2 of Dicrocoelium dendriticum. NCBI lineage: Eukaryota > Metazoa > Platyhelminthes > Trematoda > Plagiorchiida > Dicrocoeliidae > Dicrocoelium > Dicrocoelium dendriticum. The sequence continues at coordinate 22,314 of CALYDF020002199.1, read as the reverse complement.
AAAGTGGCGCCTGATGCAGACAGGTGAGGAACGCGGACGGACAAACTTTGTTAATTATCAATGGGCGTGCGCCCAAGTAGAACGCGTACTTCATTTCGGTGTTTGCAAAAGCTCAGCTGAAGGCACCGAGTTCGACATGCAACACTTTTACCGAAGTCGACAGTCCGCAGCAAATGGAAATTGGATGTAGCACGCCCGATTGATTAGACGTAATAACATGGAAACACTCCATAGTAGTGCAGCGTTTTCGAGTGGGCAACACTCAATTTCTACTTGCATCATCTACTGTCCTCATGATCGAAACATCAATGTCCACTTCAATGGAAATCGCGGTCAACACTGAGATTGCGCCTCGCAATCCATTCACACAACGTATACTTCAAAATGACACTCAACATTGTTCATTATACCGTTGTGCCAAGCGTTGCCCGTCGGGACCTGGTAGCTCTGGCGTAGCGGTCACAACTAACATCCGAATGGTCCCGGGTTCCTTGCTTGATAACTCTATCAGATAGGATGTAATAAAATCAAAACGCGTCATACTAGTGCACTGTATTCAGGCGAGCAACACCTAACTTTTATTTGCATCAGCTACGGTCCTCGTGTTCGAAACACCAAGGTTCACTTCAATAGGTGTCGCGGTCAACATTGAGATTGCGCGTCGCAATCCATTCACACAACGTGCACTAAAAAAGAACCCTTAAATCATATATTCAACCGTCGTGCCAAGCGTTGCACGTCGTGATACGGTAGCTTAGGGGTAGCGGTCACAAATAACATCCCAATTGTCCCGGGATCGATGCCTGCTAACTTTATCGGATGAGAGGTAATAACGTCGAAAAGCGTCACGTTAGTGCAGCACTTTCGGATAGGCAAGGCGTAATTTTTACTTGCATCAGCTACGCTGCTCTTGATCAAAAGACAAAAGTGCACTTCAATGAGAATCGCGGTCAAAATTGAGATTGCACGTCGCAATCTATCTACACAATATAATCTTCAAAATGACCCACAACATCGTTCATTAAACGGTTGTACCAAACGTTGCTCCTCGCGACCCGATGGCTTAGGGCCAGCGGGCACAGATAACATCTTAATGGTCCGGATTTCGATGCCTGCTAAATCTGTCCGATAAGATGTAATAACATTGAAAGGAGTCATAGTAGTGCAGAGTTTTCGGTCCAACAACACTCAATTTCTATTTGCATCATCCACGAGACCTGTGATCGAATGAACAACGTGCACTTGAAAAAGAATCGTGTTCAACATTGAGATTGTGCGTCGCAATCCATCCACACAACGTTTGCCTCACTATGACCCAAACATCCTTCAGCAAACCGTTGCGCCAAGCGTTACCCGTCGTGTACCTGTTGTTACGGTTTAGAGGTCACATCTAACATCCCAATGGTCCCGGGTTCGATGCCTGCTAACTGCGTCTTATTAAATATAATATCATCGAAACGCTTTATAGTAGTGCAATGTTGTTACTCGGGACACACCCAAATCCCAACTGCATCAGCTACGTTCCTCGTGATCGAATGACCAAGCTTCATTTCAATGGGAATCGCGTCCAACATTGAGATTGCGCGTCGCAATCCATCCACACAACCTTTACCTCAATATGACCCTCAACACCCTTCAGCAAACCGTTGTGCCAAGCGTTATCCGTCGTGTCCCTGTTGCTACGGTGTAGAGGTCACATCTAACATCCCAATGGTCCCGGGTTTGATGCCTGCTAATTCCGTCTTATTAAATGTAATACCATCGAAACGCTTCATAGTAGTGTAGTGGTTTTACTCGGGACACACCCAAATCGCAATTGCATCAGCAACTTTCCTCGTGATCGAATGACCAAGGTTCACTTCTATTGGAATCGCGTCCAACATTGAGATTGCGCGTCGCAATCCATCCACACAACTTGTAATTCAAAATGACCCTTAACATCATTAAACTGTTTTGCCGAGCGTTGCCCGTCGTGACCCGGTGGCTTAGGGGTAGTGGTCACAACTAATATCCTAATGGTCCCGGGTTCAATACCACTTAACTCTTTCTGATGAGATGTAATAACATCGAAACGCGTCACAGTAGAGCAGAGTTTTCTGTCGAAAAACACCCAATTTCTATTTGCATCAGCTATGGTCTTCGTGATCGAAACATCAAGGTACACTTTAATGGGATCGCGATCAACATTTATATTGCGCGTCGAAATCCATCCACACAACGTGTACTTCAAAACGACCCTGTACACTGACAGTCCGGATTTTGGTGTGGAACATTTGGGTCAATTTGTCGCCAGCCTCGAAGTCACAAGCCTGCTGCGCCTGACGGGCTCCACTCCTTGATTCACATTCTTAGCCGTCCATATTCTCGTGCTTGATGTGATTGACCACTTCAACTATTCGCTGTTCTAAAGTTCGTTGCTATTCGATTGGAAGGGTTCGATGTTAATGCTGTTTCCGTATGGTTGAAATCGTAACAAGTTAAACAAATTCAGGCCCGTTTGTTTGACATCTACTTTGATCAAGGTTTCGGTGGCGATTTTGAAGAAGTGCTGGCTACAGCTGTTCTGTTTAAACGACCTCTTGACGCCCGCCAGCACGGTTTCATGACAGGCCCTTCATGCATCACAAATCTGCCCGTCACGAGGCATGTTTAGTTCCAAGCAGTTAATCAAGGTAAGTCTGTCAATGTGATCTGCTTTGATTTCAGCACAGCGTTGGACTAGGTGACCCAAGACATCCTCCACAAGCTGAGAGTATTCGGTCTTGGCGACTCCCTGCACCAGTGGTTCCGCGTGTTTCCCCTTGCGCCAAAATAGAGGTTGCAAGTCGATAGCCACCTGACCGACTGGTTGACCAGTGACCTACCCCAAGGCACGGTTCTGGGGCCTACATTATTCCTGCTTTATGTTAACGAGCTACCTCAGCCTCTGTGGTCACTCTGTGCCCTATTTGCAGACGACCTGAAGATGTGGAGAGTGATAAGCAGCTCCGACGGCTGCGACCTACTTCAGCAAGATGCCAACCGCCTTTTCATGTGGTATGCAAAAGTCCACCTCCCGGTCAGGTCGTTCATGTCGGTATTCAGCAGTCTGGGGAAGGGTGGTGACGGCCGAGCCTACACTCTTGACGGTCAAATGCTATATCTCACAACTTCCCTAAATGACCTACGCATGCTCACATGTTACGATTTGAAGTCTGTGAATAGCACTAACAAGCTACACTGAAACAGACTGCGCATGCTATGGGCGCTGAAACGTAGCTTCTGCGTCTGGTTTGAAGACGTCGCCACTCGTCTATTCTCCTCCATCATAAAACCAATGCTAAAGTACGCCTCGCTCGCCTATTGCCTGACCACTCCAGGTGAGGCGCAGAAAACCTTACGGGTCCAACAAGTTGCTACCAGCCTCATCCCCAGTTTGCGGGGCTTAAGGTACGAGGACAGGTGCGAGAGATTGCGACCGTGCACCCTGGCCCATTGTCTAGTGTGAGTCGACCTCACCATAACCTACCGCATTGTGCATCTAGGTTACTGACCCAGGCTGAGACCACTGTTCCACTTGCGAATAGCATGCGGCACACACGAACATCAGTACAACTTTCTGGTTCAAGATTTGAGGTGAGTTCCCCTTTCTGTGTTTTGAACTGCGAGTTGTCAATATTTGGAACAGCTTGCCGGAACACATGGTGCAAACAAACTCGGTGTAGCAGTTCAAAACACTTGGACGTACGTTTCGCCAGTGTTAGCTTCCGAGAACGACTACCCACTGACAAGGATATCACACATGCGTGAGTCCCAAATTACTGTGAATTCTACCTTAATTTTTTACGAAATCAGGTGAAAACTTGAAAAATGATCAGTGGATTGACAGATCATAGACAGGAATATTAACGTTTCTGAACATATTTCGATGGAATTGTACAGATTCAAATTGCTACTTGCTCCCACAATACAGTGTTCAGGATTCAGTATTCACCATAAAAGCTTTAAGCATTAAAACGGCGTGCCACGCCGGGCACCGACAAGCACGACACACAGTTCCGGGGTCACAGACGAGCAAATGGCGGAACTGACTTAACTTGGCTTAGCTAAGACGGCTGTTGGTTATTCACAGAGAAAGTCCAGTGCTTCTTGGTGAGCTATAATGTCCCCTCCGTCCCTCTACTTTCGTGCAGAAGTAAGTTATATATCCATCAGATGAAATACTTGCACTACAATAGGTAGCTGCATTCATCCCGAGGGCCAAGCATCCATTCATGTCATCTTCAGCAAATTTGCAGAACAACTTTGAAGTGCTCGCACACGAGTCTGACTCCTATTCACTTTCGTCGGATGCCAAAAGGTATAACTTGCTACTTTCTCCAATTGGTGGGGGACGTTACCAAAACTTTTATTGTGCACTGCCACACTCACACAGTAATGTTCTGCACCGTTGCTTTAAAGCGAAGACATAGTAGCCGCTGTGGTCCTGGTGGATCGTGGTCTGTCTATGCAACTCAAGCATGTGCTAAAGCCAAAGTGGCTCCCAATTCAAGATTCCTGACACAGACTCCCCTACGTTTCTGGTATTTCGTACCCGCAAATCTTCACACTTTGTTAGACCGTATTTCGGGTACAGACCACCCACGATATGACAAGGTATCCGTACCCAATACACCTCTGTCGATCGAACAGGTTAAGATGTACATTAAGTAACACGCGTCCCAGAACTAGTGTACTCCGAACACACTTCGTGTTGCAAAACTTAGCAATGACTTCTTACTAGGTCAGAAAATCGCTGTTAAGACACCACGCTATCGACAATCAGCGTTTGGTAGCCCTTTGAAATACATTTGTGCGAGTTGATGGTGTTACTTCACCCCATAATATGCAATAAAACTCGTCACCCCATAGATACCAAAGTATAAGAACAGGTGTCCACATCCACCATGGGACAACATTGTAAAACAGTGCGCGCTCCTTCAAGCCCGCGGTTAACCACTGCAAGCGAGTCCTTGTTCATCAAAATTATGTTGCTCATGGGGTGATTAGGAAAAGTGATCGTTATTTTTCTCTACAAACTAGTCATTCTGCTTTATTCGCCATACATGAACTACCTTGCACACCACTGACGACAACGTGAATGTTGCAGTTAAACGATTAATCTTCTAAGTGCATACAACAAGGGTGTGGCTTGATTCAATCTAAATATCGTCAATGAAGCTCAAGTCTATTTAAGTGAGAACATAAGTGCTTTAACCGTGACTACGCTGATACGAAGGACTATCGAAATCCGTTTTGAACGCACAGTTAATCTGGTTAAAATATTATCTGAAAGAACCGAAGGTGAAAGCACTACCTCTGAGAAGTATGGTACGTGTAAATGCAAATTCGGCTACGTGATCTTTTAAACACACTACGTAATCTGTGCTGTGCGTTCGCTTTTAAGATACAGGTAGTCTCCCATACCGTTCTACTACTTGAGTAAATGGTAGTTACTGGGGATCCTTTCTATATTTGCAAGATCTATCAGCTCCAATTGATCTTCAGTTAATCGTATGATCCGACTCTAGCGAATAGAAAGGAATGCTAATGGTTCCATAAGTTTCATGAAAATGAAAGACTCTGGTGCTCAATTATGCAGACGTGAAAAGACGAAGTAATTGTTGTTGCAAATGAATAAAATTCCATAGATATTGTCGGACTGAACGCGTGATGTCCAACTAAAGAGCCTTTGGTTATGAATAGTTGCTTACAAGAATCAGCTGATGCACGTTATAAACGGGCATCGTGTGAAGCGAACGTTGGAGCAATGGAATGGGAACGGGAAAAGGGAACTGCGTACAATTCCACTAGGTAATTAGAAAAAAGGAAGGATGAATGTAACCAGAAGGGACAAGTGTTGGTAAATAAATAACGGAGTATCTAAAAAATCTGACACCAGAATGTCTAAGCTGTGCCGCTTCCGTCAGCAAGATTAAGGAAATGCTAACCTATTGGTTGCACGATAAAGTTTGACACGAATGAGGAACAGCGTGGCAATTACTTGAATCTTTCCACTGCTTCGACCGCATGTATCATTGCTCCCTTCTTCACAAGCTGCACAACTATGAAGACGGGAATCCCGTTCTTGGTTAGATGTTACACTTCTTTCTCCACCGGCTGCTGCAGCAACTAGTTCGTGAATCAGTGCTCGAGTCAATTCATGGGGGATAAAATGTACCGCAGGGTTCCATTATGGGCCAGGCTCCTTCATAGTGTTTATTAATAACTTTGAACAAATAACCACTTCCGATCTTTGATTTGTCCCAGATAATGTGAAGATAGCTTGAGAGATTTAAAGTTAGGATGATCTCGATCCACTACTACGATCCACTACTACTAGCTAATTCTCATTGATAATCAAAGCGATCCCACTTTCGCTTATCGCGGATAAACATAAATTGGCCGACGTACATAGACAGCCAAATAGTGCATAGTTTCCTAGAGACCACATCTTGCAGCTAGCTCTATAGCATCGTGACATTCGAGCGTTGGTCCAGAATAAGCCCAGCTGTTCAAATTGGTCCGTGAAGGTGAAGCTAGCGGGTGTTGTTCAGGCATTTTGCCCCGCAACTGCTTAGCGATTATGCGAAGTCTTATGCGAGGAATATCAGCTAAGGCTGGTATCCCTAGCAGAAGCACAAATTTACTGCACTGGGAACCTCACGGAGATGTGTAACCAAAATGTCTATGGGTGTTTCAACTCATAAACTAATCCAGACAGAAAACCATGGGTGGCATCCAGTCTACGGCTTTCCCCCTAAAAACGTACCCGATCCCCTAGAACCTCGACCGTGTTTAACGCTACATGCTGAAACCTTCACCAAGCAAATCTGAAGAATTATCATTTGAAGTTGGCCCAGCAGCTCACAGAATGTAACCGTCACCGGATGTCTTTTGTTTTTGAATTCATAAGTCCTGGAACGGTATTCTAGCTTGTGTCATTATTTCGTCCACGTTAGCTACACCTAAGAAACGTTTTGCTAATGCACCAAGCCGTTTACATTACGTTCCATATTGTGTGAAAGCAGGGTGACTGAACTACAGCCCACCGCTATTTCTACAATGCGAGACGTGGACGTGCAATTATATTAACCTGATTCTCACGATTCTTCCAACGATGCTTGATCTAATCTGTTGGTCTATTTTAACTTTTGATACTCATCCTGGAACTGCTACGAGATTTAGGATGCTGCAGCAGCTTCTCTCTTACTAGTTAATTATTCTACTGCACAAGTGTCCCAAGATGAAGGCACAGCTCTGATAAGATAAAACCAATGTGACCCCATGGAGCCTAATGCACCAAGTGACCATATTATTAGTTTGCAAGTTTAAGCACTTTGGCTTGTCTACCGAGTACTAAATGAACCAAGTTCAGGGAGGTAATCATGCTACTAAAACACAGTTACGAGTGGCCACTGATTCAAAAGTTGAGTACGATACTCACACTGCCACTTTTTGATTTCTGATATTATGCTGCACATGAAGTTGACTTTTACAAATGGCTTATTGTCAGTCGGCAGAATATTATCATTGTGAGGATGTTAGTGAGTAACCACCTACAAAAAATGCATTGTACCGACGTAACATCTATGCTGAAAAGCCCATTAAGTGATACCGATGGGCTGAATTCGACCTAACGAATCGTATGTAATAATCATATGCGTGGCACAAAACTCAGTCTAAATAACAATGAGCATCGCAGTAGACTTGCTTCCGCTCATTGTGAACAACTTGACTGTCCAACAAATGTGGTATGAAGGAAAAACTGACTGGTGGATTTGTGTCTCAGTTTGGATGTCGGCCACTCGAATCTTATGGAGGAAGTTGATTGCAAAATTTTTTCGGATTGGTAGCCAAACAACTATGCTGGAGCCTCTACTTTGGTTTTAAGCCAGAGGATTTGCCTCCTCTTGCTGAATACAACTCATGTACTACAAATGTGTCCAAAGTAATCGGTAAATGAACTGATACAGTGTTTTCGTGATATCTAAATAGATCTGGACGAACAGTAATTACGATGATGCGTGACTCGAGGCTAAGCATATTGTTTGAGACGCACAGAATTATCAGATACTGCACCACCAGCCATACTCGAGGGATTTTTAGGGTTATGGAGCGAATGGTTAACGAGGCGGTAGTCAAGTTCCTGCTTTAAACAACATTATTCACATGTCACAACACGGCTTTCTAACCTCACGTTCTTGCACAACGGTCTTTGAATCATTTTAATTATATTGCATCTGCGGTTCAGAAAATTCACTCGTCATGTGTGTATAAAAGCACACTTATGACTTCACTGGACTTGAAGCTTCCATTACAAATATCCTTTTAGGTATAACGAAAACATTTGGCAGCGTGCCTCATTGTCGGTTATTTTTCAAAATGTGCCTTTTTCCATCACAGATTGAGTACTTTTGTGGTTTTTGTATTATTTCTCAGATCAAACAACAGTTATTCATTTCATTAAGTACCTTTTCTTACAAACATATTACTTGTACAGCCATGTAGGAAGTGCTCTACCCCCAGCATTAGTTCTATGACACGTGAATGATATATTCAGTATGCGTGTATATGAACCTGCTTTCCACTTGCAGAAAATATCATGTTCGACAACACCTTCTATCCAAATGATAACCGACTTGTATTGCTTAAAATGAAGCGGGACCTTGATAAGTTGGATCAAGAGCTCTGCAGGTGGCAAGTAGCAGTTTCAGCAGACAAGTGCCGCGTTGGCACACTCAAACGCATCGTACTCCTAAATTCCACTATAGTAAAAGCCACTTCATTGCCACCGAGAATCCATACCGCTTTTAGATACCTTAGCATTAGACACGACAGCGTTTTTGATTTCACAGAGCAACATTAGTATTAATTAGCAAGATCAAGAAAAATGAATACTTATGTATGTGGGTCCATTCAAATGATGTAGATTAGGCCAAGACTTCTTACGTATTGCGTCCGACCCCACCTGAAATAATGTCGGATTATCTACGGTGAATAACGCGTCACATACATTTGCACTATAGTGTCCTCAAATTTCTTCCAAAGGATAGCTGCTTGTAGGAAACTCGTGTATCGCACACGATGCATGAGATTAAATTGGATATTTTTCTTTAAACTTCTTCAAAGCATGGTCTATTCTGCGGTAAGTACACTACGGTTCACATCTTTCGTTGAGGTGCCAACTCGTAAGGCAACCGAATGTGATCCAATTCCATAGAATTAAAACTAAGGTCCGTTCAAACTTTTGGACTGCCAGATACTTTATGACCTCGAATTTGCTGCTTAGTGACGTTGCGATGGATGTCGGTCACAACCCCGTTTCCCACAATGTGATCCATTCAAGGTCATTCAAGAATGGAGGTTTAGAATCCAACCGTAATCATACACTGAAAGAGGTACCTCTACTTGGTTTGTGAATACTTACCCAATGAACTTAACACTTCTGATAGTACATATGATAACTGCTATCATGCGATATCTCATCCGATTGGTTATCGCAGCTATCCGCTCCGTTGTGCTCAGCGTAAATACTGCTAACTGCATCACACAATGTAGAGAAATGTACCAGTATTATTAGTATTAATAATGCACTGACCGGAGATGCATACCACTCTTGGCAATCTCGGGGATGACGCCCACTGAAGTTCTTTACAGCTAGCAGTCCTAAACACTGTGAACCCATGGTCCTTTGACTGTGTGTACTCCTCACCCGCATGAATGATGCAACAATTCAACTACTACGAGTGTTACTAGATTCAAGCAAATGGGTAATAGTCACGAAGCGCCTAATTGCGCTGACTAAGACTGGAATGTCTAAGTTATTCTATACCGAAGCAGCCTGTATGAAGTCATCATCATTTCCCGTGTCATTAAGCAATGAGAAATACCCCAGCTGCTGTGCTGTATTCTGTAAATAGAACAATATTTTATGCGTGTAATGTTGTCAATTTCCCGTTGCCATATAAGATTTACGTGCGGTGCCATATTTGCAAGACCCAAGTGGTTGCATACAAAAGCACGTGTCACGTGCGAGACATCACCTTCTTAAAACCGGTTGGGTTGAAATTGTCAAAAAGTAATTGAAATAAGTTTGAAATTGTTGTGTGTCATCGTTTTGAAAGGAACGGAAAGAAACGTTGTTGAGACCAAACCGGTAGGATAAGCTACCCTGACGCGAGTTGGCGTGTAATAATACGCGGTCTACCAAAACCTCTAATGTATGCGCTCAATTGTGTTGTGGTCAATTGCACGAGGCTTGTAGCATGGCTACTTTTCACATCCTTATCGCGTGCGCATCCTGAGGATTACCTGGGTCTCTACAAGGTCCAGAACGCAATCCATGTCATTTTTCCATGCGAAGCATGAAGCTGAATGGAGACAATAATGAGGGAAACTTCGTTTCATGTGACAAAGTGTTAGAGGTCCAGAGCTTTTGTCCCACCGTCGAAGTGATGCCCCACACATGTTATATTTTACCGGTTCTTAGAGAAAACCCACAGTAAGTTGATAATTTACCTGGGTATCCGGCGTATCAGGAAGATCTCATGCTAGTGGAGTAATATGGCCACAGAGAGAATTTTTATCCCAGGAAGCTGGGATTTCTTTCACGGCTGTTCCGTCTACTGTGCACAAAGGACACTGTCGGTCAGTTTCTTAGTGACTCACATGCTTACACCAAATTTAGGGAATCGCTGTTTTGCCGCTACCTTTTGCCGCTACCTCTCAATCTAATGACTATTGGGTTCACGGTGTTGTTGTTCACTTAGGGTCAGTCTTGGCGATTGATTTGGTTCTGATTGAAAAGTCGTCGAATGAGTGTGCAACACTCTAATGGGAACCGCCTAGACGGACACAGCTAAACGTCGGATAGAGCATATAGGCTGCTGGGAGTGATTCCGATAAACTGAGCAAATTTCTGATATGTAACGCAATAAAATAGCTCATTTTGTTATCAAACTTTATTATACCACATTATATGACGTGAACTGTTAACTTCAATCCCTCCTTGGTTAAAAGTATTGGTATTATCAACAACGGAAATGAGATGATCATGAAACCACCAACCTCCACAATTGTGCCTGGTCAGGCAGACAAAAAGAAAACTATTTGCATTCCAAATGTTCTCACAGCTGCGCCACCTACTCTGGCCTATCACCCACTCAAAATGATAGAATGCTAACCTGTGCACTAAATCACAAATGTTTGATCTGAAAGTTCACCTGAATACCATTCCGTATCTTGATGAAAGCGGTGTCAGTGCAAGGAACTGAATAGAGCAGTTCAGTTATTGTGTGTCTAAGTTCACATTAATCCACCGTAACTGCTTAAAAAGAAGAGACTAAATCAAACACTGTAATCTCATCTGCTTGAAAACATACAGTGTGGAAAGTGTAACCCGCAAAAGTTGTATTGTGCAGAACAAGTGATTTCTCTGACCTTACTGATACGTGAGGAGCTTTCCAGTTACGCTTGGGTTTAAGGTTACAGATATATAACTGTTCGCTACTGGCATAACATCCTGAAAGCGCCATATACACGTTCTGCTTGGTCACCATTGCCCCAGTAAATCTGTACCGGCAATATGGACAGCAGTTGTCTCAAAACACTCCTAAGTCAAGCGCCTCATGAGATTGTTACGAGGCTTAGTTAGAAATTAGGATTGTGTTAATGGTGTGTTGTTTACAACGTGACTGACACACTAGAGTTTTGTGTGTATCATCCACCCTTCTACTGTAATCGATTTCTCTATGCTTAGTTACCAAACAGTAAGATCGTTTTTAGTAGGAGATCAAATGCGAGTGCCTTCGGTAGAAATAAGGGTCCGTAGACACAGATTTAAAATACTGCATTTGATTCTAGATCAAAATGTTTGGTCGGTTCACAGCGAACTTGTGTTAGGGAGTTATCCTTACCAATTTTTTCCGACGCATATATAGGTCATCAGCCGAACTGCTCATTTTGTTGTGAATCCACAGCTTAACTCACAAACGCTCTCTCCGTTGATTCAGTTGAATAAGCCCAAGCAACGTTGAACCTAAAAATGTTAACTTGTTCTACGGATTTAGCAGCGAATCGTATTGAATGTAGGGTCTCAATGAAGAGAAGCGAATGCATGTAAAAGGTTGAAAATGACTGAAGTCACACGCACACACCACGACAGCTACTAATCGTTCAATGGGCTGATGGATCAAGTCAAGTCAATACAATCTTAGTATAGTCTGTTAGTACTTTGAGTAGCCGTGAGAAGATTAGTAGATATATGAGTTGGCTTTTGTTTCGTTGAATTGTCTCTTTAAAACACGCAGTTCGCCTAGTAAAATTATCTTGTTGAACCGGATAGATATGGAGGGTTGCGCGCCAGAAAACACTGCACTTATCACTTTGTTTGGCAGCTTATCTACCGTATATACGGTGGAAACCTTTGATTTCTTTCTTATCCACGGTCGATCGAAACATTTAAACTATTCCTGGGTTTAACAGTTCAGAGAGGATACTCTAAGTGACGGAAAAAGTGGCAGCAAAAAAGTAGCTTCGCCTTTATTGGAAGATACATGAGAATTTCGATCAACACCGTGAGATAAGCACGTAATCACTTCGCAATAGGAACAACACTGAACAGCTGTGCAAAGAAGGAGCTAAGCAAATGTCAACTCACTTGATAGGCATTGTTGAAACCCGGGTGATCCAGGTCATGACATATCGCGGAGACAAGTATGATGAGTTGTTCCTCCTTGTCCAGAATCTCTGCCAAATTTGCTGCCCACAAAATAGCATATGCCTGAAAGAGAAAATATCCCTGTTGTCACTTTCAGCATGTTTCATGATACACTTACGGTGATGGGGAGTATAAGGAACAAGATGGGATGTATTTAACACTTATTCATATGTACTGCTTAAGGTGGATACGTTGATAGAGAAACAGATATTGTTTTAATGTACCGCGGGCGAAGTTAGGCGGCACCGTTCTGAAGATGGAATCATGTTTTAGAGGCCGTTAGGCTTTCCACCTTTCCTTTGTTTCAAACCGACATGTTGATGATACTTATTACACCTTCGTAGCGATTACCATTAGATCTGTCACAGCTGACCACATATGCATTGTACACCAGGAATTTGTGCCTGGTTGCTAATCCGGTCATGCTTCGCCGAAGTTAAACTGGTCGGTAATGCGTTTGGAATGATCGGTCCAATTTTTTTGGCTGATCGAGAGTTTGTCAAAAAAATATTAAGTGTAGATAAATTTAAATATATGAGTGAAGTAATACGGAACCGCCACCTGGGAATCTGCTTCCATCTAACGACAAAACAAATAGGTCGAACGGGGATCGCGGTAATAACTCGGTAATTTGTTACTTATTTCATAATGTGTTTGTAGTTATTCGCTAACACATCTTTGTCATGTACCCAAAAGATTTAATTTTTTCCTTTACAGCTGGTCAACTTGTATGGTTCTTTGTATGGTGCTTGTGTGTGACAAGGCCTGTGCTACATGAAAGGTTGAAATTGAACATACACAACCGCTCATCTCTCCCTTCGTTTTGGTAGCAATATGACTTGACAAATCTTGTTCCAAGAGGAGTAATTTAATAAAACCTATATTGCACAAAACTTTTAACTCTTGTATACTATGCCAGTGAACTGAACAATATGTGCAATTGACAGGAATTAAGAGTGCGACTCATCGTTCGCGCAATTATAACTATATGAGGATTTTATGTAGTCGCTGGATCCACATGGGCTTGGTCGATCGTTTTCCGATAGTCTTTGTCACGAGCACCAAGCCCTAGCAGACATTTAGTGAAGCATGGTATTGCCATTTTACCCGGTAGGTTCTAAGAAGACGACGGGTTCACCCGATCGCAAAGGGATAAACAGGGGTTGCCACGTCACAATGTGAGAGAAATCGATGTGAGAAGTAAGCGAAGATTTGGCACCGGATACATCATCAGTGGCTCGTAATCTAGTTGCAGCTGAAATTTACCGTAAAGTTGGTTTAACCGCTTGTTGATGTGCTCTAATGCCAGTACACGGAAATGAAAATGGCTTGAACAACTTTTTACTACATAAGCAACAGTTTGCTATACCAGCTTTGCTTCAGCATCACGTCCTTTCTTAACCCCTTGGGAATACTATCGCTTAGCCAGGATTCGTTAGGGCTATAAGAATCACTGTTATCGGACAGCTTGTACTCCGATACGGTTGTAATCAACTCAAAATTTGTGCAAACAAACTGCCACCTGCGTCAAATGCGTTGTCTGGAACAAGTTTCTGTTGAGAACTAGCGGTTGGACAGGGGTGAAGCATTTTGCGTGAAAGATTTGGACCAATAGCAAAGTATATCAGGAGAAATGCACGTGCCCTGGACAATCTGTACTTGTGCTTAAAAAGCTGGGTTCCGTGCTAATAAACAGCCAGTAAGGTGACATTAATGCAATGTGGCTTGAGAGATAACGCATTAAAATTCCACACTTGATGTCGTCATTTTCTACCGTGAGCGATGAAAGAGAGTCCGTATCTTTGATGGCATGGACAGTAAGACCTCAACCCACTTCTAGTACAGGTCCGCAACTTAAGCTACTTCGGTTATTCTTTCTCTGACCAAGCATACTGTAGGCACTAAATGGTCTTGAAAGTCTCCTGAAAATCCTTCGGTGATTAGAGGTGAACATAGTTCTATGAAATACAAAACAAAAGACACAACGAATCTCACTAACTTAAACCTGCTTATTTTGCGGTATCTCAGAATTCAAAAGCACTTTCTAACTGATAGCTTTTCATACACCTGTATAAAAGAATACCTGAAGGAGCTTAAGCACAACGAACGAAAAAAGGTATCGCAAAACTCGACACTATGAGCCACTGTCACCTGCAGAGCAGAAATACTGAAATTTCCGGTGCAAACTTAGGAATCTTCCGCATTTGTGGTACTTGTCGACCCATTCTCATAAGTTCTGAAGGATGTGATCCTTCGTGCTTTATAATAATTACATACTGAATCACTTGGCCTAAAGAAGCGTTTGCGTCAAACGCAAAGCGTTACCCAACCAATATGCCGACCGAATGTTCCCATACCTCTCTGAAATCAAGTTTAATGGTTAGTCACCAGCTGAACGCGAATACAACCCTTGTGTTATATAGTAACTTGCAATGTGGAGCAAAAGCAATGTGCGTATAATGTGAATGTATTTCAACTAATCAGTATTTTTCATCATTAAGCTATTAAGTGGAGTCGCCTAGGTGTGAAAACACGACTTTACCACAGACATGTTGGTGCCGCTGGTGATTATCCAAAGTAGTATACTTCACATACCGAACATGCGCTCTTGATGAGAGAACTCAATACTTCCAGCTTCCTAAACCTGCTTTATTCATTTTACCAGAGTTGCTAGCCATTAGTTCCCATCAATATAGTGTAGATGAAAATAATTGGAAGAGTTACTTGCACGTTAACACTCTTTCGTCGAGTAGTAGTTGGGCAAGACTGGTTACGCAACTCGGTTAGATCCTCAACTGAGGCGTGCATTTTGTTCCCATTCATGTTCTACCCATTATCGATGCGGTTGCAACCTGATTGCTTGACACATAACATAAATACACAGTTGAGTACCCTCGCAAAGATGGGGTGATCAAGCAATGTTCACTGTCAGCCTCATAATGCACAGAGTGGTCAGGGAACGGGTATACAAGCCTGAAGATCAGAAATCCTCAACAAACTATGCACTGCTGTGCATTGAAGATCCCATTCTGATTGGTGGTAAAACGTCTGTGACCACGTTGCCCGGCTAGGGGCGCATCCCCAACACCCAGATTGCCAACCCGGATTACCGATTTTCCGCGTTATCGCAAGCAAAATTCAGCTTCATAGAAGGCAATTGTGAGTCTCGTTGTACAATCTCTGTTGTGACCTTTTAACAGCAAACTGGATTAGTCTGAAGGATCAGCCTTTAACGTGCTCCTGTGAATGATAAAGCATCGAACTCAGTTGGAAAACTGGAACATTTAATGTGACCCATCCACAATATTTCTGTTGTGCAAATGTGGCGTCAGTTGTTTGATCGGATTCAGCCACATTGAATGATAACTCACTTAAAAGGAGTGCATTATGACTCTCTATTAGCCTGCAAAGGAAACCAAATTACCATCGGCCTATTTGAGTAAGTAAGCGTGATTCGCAAAAGTCAGTCTGCCATTTTGCACACTTCCGTGTGACTTACCATCTGGCAGACCATGAACGCATGCAGATAGTTGTGGAAAGGGACTCGGTTGTACCGGCGATATACGTCACAGAGCCACTTGTCCAACTGAGCGAGTTGGAGTTTAAAATGTGTCACCAAAGCCAGATCGACGAACATCTGCCGAACGAACCGGATAAGCCATGCCTCGGACCAGGGCCAATTGTTGAACGTTGCTTTCCGAAGTTCAATTTGTACCTTCTCTGAAATCGGGCTTTGACTGAAATAGCCGGGTTGATAATATGAATTGAACAAAATGGAAAGAAACAGTTTGATCATTCCATTTTTTCATCTTGGCAATGTTATACTTTACTATGTGATACGCTCGGCCCATGTACAAATACAGATAGTTAGCTTTGGATGTGAAACGGATTACAAGAGGTCACGGTAAACAAAGCGTAACGTCATGTACGCCACATTTTATGTGAGAAAGAAAGTGCCGTATTTGAACCTGTGAATCTCCACTAGAAGCTAAGCAAATTTCTGAGAAATTGTGCAAGAGGAAGTAAAGTGACTATACTCTTTGAAAAAGCTGGTTAATGTACCGTGAAATTCGGGAATAAAGCTTCTTTATATAATGCACTTAAATACCACTTTTTGCCTTTTGCCTATCTAGCTCCAATTATATGTAATTCGGCCCGAACACCAAAGATTTCATGCTAGACTGCAGTAAAGAAGTATGAAGGTCTGCCTATAACATGCCTACATGAAACAGTCAGCAATGGGGTCAGGTTGGGCACCGGTGATCAATCCGCACCCAGAAACAGCGAAAGTAGCTGGATGTAATGTCTCCCTTCCTGCATTAACAGGCTACAACTTCAACCTCATTTTAAAGGTACGAATGCTAAAGTAAGATAGAATTGTAGAGTAACAGATTTTTCCCTATGCCGTGAAGTGATAGACCGAAGGTCATTAATAACATGCTTCTGGCTTGTTGCGTGGGCTCTAAATCATCCACATTATGTAGCGTTTGGTAAAACCATTGCTATATCGCAATAGTAGCCATCTGCTAGCTTTTCAAGTGTGGAGCTGAGACAAGTAGGATCAAATGGTCTTGTGTTGTGTGCATTTGTACTTGAACGCTGACTGAAACGAATACTGAGTACTGAATACTGTATTATAGAGCAAGTAGAAATGGATTCTGTACAACTCTTTCGAAATATGGCGAAAAACTTTATAAAATTGTCAACCGTGAATATCATTGTCGTTCTCATGTAATATTTAAAATATTCGACTTACGATATTTCAGGATTCACAAATGTGATATGTCATCGTAAGTGTGCAGTCGTTCTCTGAATCGAATAGAGGCAAAATACAAATCTAACAACGTTTTGAACTGCTGCACAGATGTTGCCTCAAGCACATGTTCGGACAAACTGTTCCAAATGTTTACCACTCTCCTTTCGAAGCACAGTGGGTGGGGAACACCTTTCACATCCGGCACGACAAGTTTGTATCTGTGTCCGCGTGTGCTGCATGGCCCTCGTAAGTGCAGTATTGGCCTTAGCATGAGGAACTCACCAAGATGTAGAATTCGGTAGGTCATAATGAGGTCGACTCGCACCCGACGGTAGGACAAAGTGTAGAGCCCTAGTTTCTCGCACCGGTCTTCATACCCAAAGCCACGTAAACTCGGGATGAGCCTGGTAGCAACGTGTTGGACCCGTTCGATCTTTTGTGCTTCGCCTCGGGTAATCGGAAAGTAGGCGGGCGAACCGTACTCTAGCATTGGTCTAATGATAGAAGAGAACAAGCGAGTGGCAACCTCTTCAGACCATGTGCCGAAGCTACGTTTGAGCGCCCAAAGCATGCGCAGTCCGTTACGATATAACCTGTTCGTGTTGTCAACGGACTTCAAATCGTAGCGTGAGAGTACACCTAGGTCCTTCACGGAGGGTGTGGGATACAGCGTTTGGCCGTCAAGAGTGTAGGTTTGGCCGTTAGCACCCTTCCCCAGGCTCATAAATACGGGCTTGGCTGGGTTGACCGGGAGAAGAACTTCTGCAGACCATGTGGATAAGCGGTTGAGATCTTGCTGAAGTAGGCCACAGTCATCGGGAGCGTCGATTTCTCTCCAAATCTTCATGTCGTCCGCAAACAAGGCACACGGCGACCGGAGAAGCTGCGGTAGATCATTGATGTGGATCAGGAACAGAGTGGGCCCCAGCACAGTGCCTTGAGGCACGCCACTTGTAGAGGGGTATCAGTCAGTTAGATGGTCGTGGACCTGTACCCTCCACTTTAGTCCAACAAGAAAGTCGCTGATCTACCGGTGCAGAGAGCCACCGACGCCACACATGCTGAGTTTGTGAAGGAGAACCTCATGACTGACCTTTTTGAACGCTTTACTGAAATCGATGGATAGCACGTCGACGGATTTCCCCTTGTTTATTGCCTTCAACCACTCATGCCTCGTCACAAGCAGGGTCGTAATGCATGAGCGACCTTGCATAAAACCGTGCTGTGCGGGCGTCAGGACCTCGTTTGACTGTAGCAATTGCAGCAATCTCTTCTTCACGATTTTCTCAGCAACCTTTGCCAAAATAGCTGTCAGACAAATTGGCCTGTAATTGTCTACTTTGCTAGGGTCGCCGCCTTTCGGAATAGGCTTCACCACTGCACATTTCCAGTCAACCGGCAACGAACCTTCGGACAGCGACCTGTTGAAAAGGTCAGTCACGACAGGAGAGAGGATGGTTGAAATTGACTTGAGAACCAGTGGGTGAAGCCCATCAGGTTCGGCAGGTTTGGCGCCGTCAAGGTTGGCGAGTAGTTGAGCCACCTCTTCAACGCCGCATTGCAGACTATCGAGTTCGGTAAAAGCGGTACACGTCAAACTCGGAATAGACAACTGGTTATTCGCAAATACAGAAGCGAAGTGCGCCGCCAACGCGGACGCACGCTCAGTGCTGGAGGTTAGGGGCTGTCCATCCGTGCCATCCAGCACTGGCACATCACCTGCCGGCTTCAGGCGTCGCTTCACGTATGCAAAGATTCTCTTTGGGGCGGCCTTCGCGGCTAATACGAGCTGCACTTCAAAGTGTCGGCTTTATTATTTTTCGCACTGTTGCAGAGGTTCCGCTGACATTTATACCCTTCGTAATCATTGGCAGAGCCAGAGAGAACGAATTTGTCCCACAGTCTGCGCCGCCTCTGAGCTAGGTTTCCATACTCCTTGTCAAACCAATGGGGCTTAATCGGTCCAACCTTTCGACATTTCAATGGCACAAATTGGGAACACAGTGATGTCAATCTCTCTTTTATAAATATCCAACAATCTTCCACAGATGCAGCTAGTGACAGAGACCAATCCAGTTGGCTCGCGGCTCGAGCTAGACCATCGAAGTCCGTTTCCCAGTAGTTGGGAGCTGGTTGCAGCGTATGTGAATACGGCAAAGATAATTACATATCAGCTATCAGTACTGAGTGGTCGCTCGTAGCCAGGGGCTCCAGGATCCTAACGTCACGCACTCGTTGTTCGTAGCTCGTTAACATCAGGTCGAGACAGGACGAGGTTGAACGTGTTGATATGCGTGTTGGCTGGCATATGTGTTGCGATGCACCAGTTTCAAGTACCAAATCCACGAACTTTGCTTCAACCTCACTATGTCCAGGCATCAAATGCACATCAGGCCATCGTATTCGAGGACAGTTAAAATCGCCCATAAGCAGAAAGTGTGGACGACTCATGTGGCTTGAAGATGGGGCAGCCAATCCAAACAACGACTCAGGGGACTGCGATAAACTGCGCCCACAAGCAATTCTCCGCGCCTGAGGCGGATGGAGCACCACAGTAGCTCACACAGGCCATAGTTACTTCGGTAGGTACTCACAAGTCTCCCACGCAGGGAAGACCGGATGTAAAGTAAGACACCACCGTGGGCATTCTTTAGTTGCTCGCATCGGAAACACGAGTAACCGATGAGTTCAAATTCTTGGGTGTATAATTCGGCATGCTGCCATGTCTCTGCGAGTCCCACTACGTCTGGCCGCTCAGACGCAACGAAATAACAAAGCTCATCGCGCTTATTCATAATACTGCAAACGTTTGTGAAGGCTACTCGCAGGCCGCAGCAGGAGCCGCCGGGCGTGCTTGAAGGGTGAGCAGCCTGTTTACCCTGATTCGCGGATTGTTGGAAACCACCAGAAAATTTACGATACGAAGATTTGTTTCCCCCTCACCAGTGCGTCTTTTCAACTCAATGATGGCAGACTTGGGCCGCTCCCTGTCTACTGGGTCCAGGTCGGGACGAACATGTATCTTCAAACCTTTCAGCCTACTTAGGCGAGACATGATCAGTCTTGGACTGGCTTCGTCCACAAAAGTGATTCTCATAGGCCGATTTTGCTGATCACGTTGCTTTCCAAGACAGGTAGTCTGCCTCACTTTTACCGAGCGTCAAGGAGTCTATCAATTAAACCCTGTAAAAACTCGACATCGTGCTCTTAGCGCACTTGAGGTGATGGATCACTGGACTCCGGTGCGTGAAAGATCACGAGATTATAACGCCTCTGGTAGGACGAGGTTGGCCTTGCAGGGCGAAGTATACTACCAGCCTCAAGTGGTTTGGCTAACTGTTGACTTACAGAACGTAAACACCCAACGTTCCTTTGTAATTTCGTCCTCTGTTCTTTCCACTGGTCTTCAGCACTCAGACTTTTACCCGCTGGGACATCAGTGTCCGTTGGACACAACAAAGGTAAACAATCTAGGCCAGGTGCAACTGGGCTTCTCACAACGGTTGGACTTGGTGTCGGTGAGTTTGCACGGGTAGAGGAGGACGACTGAGCCGAAACCTGAAGGCTCTTCGCGCTAGGTCGTTGGGCCAAACACAGGGAGCTGTTCGCAACGAAACTCTGAGGCCTACACGTCGGCTTTACTCTTTCTGGCTGTATCTTACTTCGGCAATTTTCACATACAGTTGGGATGAAATCGTGTTGCATCTCGCGAAGACGATGAAAATGTTCAACTGATAATCCAACATATGAAATGTGGTATTTAACTTGGCACAAAACACACGTGAGGGCATTTGCACGGTATCCGACTAGTTTGTAGCAAGTACCACAGGATGACTGCTTCGGCATTGTGAATAATCCGAAAACAAGATGGCGGCCAATTGACGAAGAAAATGGCGATATCAAGATCGCCGAAACCAAGTGATGAAAACACAAGTATTTCTAGTCGGAAATTTCAGAATCGGAAATGCAACTGAATTTTAGCTCAATTTCCACGAAATACTTCCAATGAACGCAGAAAGTTAACACAAAGTGATCTTGTCAACACAGCCAAAAATAACCGACCGGAGGACGCTATCCGTATTTGGAATGTCGTTTAATGAAACAAAGTAGCAAGCAGTGTGTAAAATCTCGCTGTAAAACAATTTCCCGTAGTTTTGCTAACTGCGCGTGTAATCTAACGTAGATGCTACCCTACCAAAGCACCATTGGGGCTAATGAAAATACCTCATTGTCTTACATTGTAGTTAAAATGGATAGGGTTACCCCGGTTGTAGATTATATTGTTAGTTATTTAGGAATTATTATGTAATTATTTATGCATTATTGCGATTACGTAGCAAGTTGATAAGGATGCTAAATCAAAGCCTCAATCGAACCTTTTCGATGAATTAACGTGTTTCGATTTCCCATAAATATTCTACGGAGGAACACTCTGCTTTAAATGCAGTGCAAAGGGTACGTGCGTGAGATCCTTCAAACCGAGAAGCTGCTGCCTAAACCATTTTTTGTGCTTGGTCGCTACTAATGTGTGTGCAGTTTTGCGTTACCGTAAACGGATTTCAGCAGCAAAGTGTGAGGTTTTGTTCAAGCCATTTGGCGATGCATAATGATTTCGGATTAGCAGGGTCTCAATAATCTCGGTTTACATTTAAAGAAACATGGGGAATAAAATTATCCGTGGGAACCAATAAAGGTCTTGCAAACTATTTTTCATCCTGCTGTTCCGATAAAAGCTCCTATTTACTCGTGCAGTGGTAGTTTCTCTTCTCCCAATCCTGTTAATCTCGCATGGACCTATAGTGCGCTTGGCACCCTTCTA
>CALYDF020002198.1:0-47116 GCA_944474145.2 Dicrocoelium dendriticum | reverse complement strand
ACTAAGGACGACTATCGTGTTGCATCATTGAGGTCGGACAGGTCGTCAAAGTTGATTACGACATGATATTCCTCGGCATGCTCTTTAGGATAATGCGTTTAGCCCATGTAATGAAACACTAGCGTCACTTGATCGCTGCGGTCCAGAGGAGTATCGGTTATCACTCTCTCAACCATCGGTTCTTCTTTAGTGAATATTCGGTCCAATATGGATGGCCTGTCAGTTCCTCTGAATTTGGTAGACGTGGTGATGTGACGATAAAGCGAAAAGTCTAAAACCAGATCTTGCAGGTCTGCTCTGAATTGCTCTCCTGGTGTGACCTGAGATACTACAGCATGTACGTTGAAGTCGCCGATGACTAGAACGTGACCGTACTTCCTGTTTGTCACTTGCCCCAAGGCAGCCACCAACATTCAATCCATCTCAGGAGTAGACGATGGCGGGCGGTAAACAACAACCAATAGGCCAAGCTCGTTCCCACAGCCGGAAACTACACCAAATGGAGTTAGGTAAGTCGGTTTCCGCATGGTTTATGGGTTCGCATTGCATGTTGTTACGAACGTAGAGGGCTACCCCACTACCTTTGCTGGCTTGATCCATCCTTACAACGGACATGCCTGTTGGCGCGATTTCGGCATCGGTTATCTCACAGCGCAGCCACGTTTCGGTGACAGCAATGTGATCCCCAGCTGCTGACGCGTGTCAAAGTCTTAATGCAGCTAATTTGCTGAGTAGACCTTGGGCATTTGTGTATATGCTTGAGAGCTTCTCGGAGACCAAAAGTGTGTTAGATTGGATGGAGGAAGCAAGTGAGTTTACGCCGACCATTAAAGGGTTCGGCGACTAATCGTTTTATAAATGGGTTGCAGACACTCGAGACAAGTGTGGTATATAGTCCAGTATCAGATGCCCCGGATCCCGGTGTTTGCTCGTGCTCCGCTGTGTCCCTCCGAGTGGGGACTTGCAGTTGGAGTTTTCATCAAGAGTTGTGCCTCCACTGAATTATCATTAGTAGGTGCTGGTGTTCCCGCTGCTTTCAGATGAATTTCTGTTGGCAACCTGCAACGGAATTTAGTCCAGTTCTCTAGAAGGGTTTGTACCGTTAGTTCTCGTTGCAACGCAAGTTTTAACAGCCTGGGACCGCACTCCTTATAGTTTTGTGTTATGGGAATCCTTGTCAACGAGATGGCCAGGGCATTTTCGAGAGAAAGTGCCTCCCGGATGTAATGTCATTGCTCGAGGTGGTGCATCTGAGCATCGTCGGAAGAGGAATCAGTAAGCTCAGGGACACCGGGAACAATCACCGTTTTCTTATCTTGACCTTTTCTGTACCATTCTCTGTTAGCGGATTATACATAATGCAAGCCAAGTGATTTTGAAAGATTAACTAGCTTGATTTATACATTGCAGCTTGTGAAAATCTTGGATTCTTTACCCTTATCAGTGCAAACATCATGCTGTGTCCACAAATTGCTTTTAAAGTTTTGATTACTTTTTACTTTGTTTCATCTTGCGAGACTATTTATGCATTGTTTCTTTGACTTTATATATTATTGTTGCATTGTTCCATTAAGTGAGTTACATAAAAGCTAAAATAAGGGCCATTGTTATCTAAGTGCTTTTACGCTAGTTGCATATTGCAAAATGAGGTTTCCTTCAGTTTCCACTAGCAAGGTACTTACTTCGTTTGATTCTATCATATTGCGCAGAAAGAATTATTCCGAAAAACTCCTACTGCAGGGATTATACATCTACAAAGACTTTTTAATATCTAGTAAAATATTGGGGGCAATAAGAAAAAAGCTGTTGAAAACAGGACCCCCAGTTTTATAATATATGTGATAAGAAAATGTATTTAGTTGGACGGAGTACGTGGTGAATAAATTTATCAGCAACTGATTACGTTTAAATGACACTCACGAAGGTATCAACTATTTAAGAAATTTGGAAGAGCGTAGTCCACTGTCAAATATGCGCGTTTTAATCCGAATATATTGGATGACACGGCAGTAGTCTGTCTTGGATTGCAATGGAAATCAAAGTCAGCCGAAGTTGAGTCACAACTCATCCCACTAGCTTTGGTATGTCACAGCCGTTAGCTAACGTAGCTGCTGAAGTCAATAACCTTTATCCTAATCAACTCAACACTTTTCTTAACATAATAGTAGTGTAAAAATTATAGTGTGCATCAGGGTAGACGATAAATTAGTTAAAACTGCCGCATCCCCAGAACAACAATTAGCTTTTGCGGCATCTGCAATGTTTCTTTTTCACCCAAATACCTGCACTTTGGTTCGGTCACATCAAAGGGATTATTGCCACGTGCCCACACTCACATTTCTAACTGGGTCGATATTGAATACTACCTTTCGATGGAATCATAGTTACATTCTGACGAGAGCTTGTTCCTTCATTGCTGAGCATGCATTAAGTTTTTCGCTTGGCGGACACACCCGCACCTTCATTAATTTTAAGTCCGTCGCGATCTTCCCTTCGCGCTATCTAGCCACTGCAATTCTTTGCATCCACAGTATTAATTAAGTCAAAGGAAATTGCTGATGCTCTCATTTGCATCGAATGAACGCGTGGCGCTTAACTCTCAGGAAATACAAAGCGGACGATTGTTTTTGTCTGAATGTTTTCAATCATTGCCCAGCAACTAATAATTTTCCACTTACCGCAAACATCTTTTTACGTTGGTGTTTGAAGCGGATCCATAAAATACAAGCGCTGTTAATTATTTTAATGTCCTATCTGAATTTTATATTTTTGTGTTTGATTCCGCCATATGTGAACCGTGGTTAGAGGTCAATAAATTTGTATATTCCATTATAACCACACCTCGATAAAGTGCCGGTTGCAGAACAAAAGCAGTATAACATGTATGAGAATATATCATTCGTCTTGAAAGGCTAGAGAATCAAGTCTATGGATACACCATCGGTAGACATTAAGCAGGTTTGAAAACGACTGGCTAGTCCAGTGATTGCCGATGGGACATTTCTTTCGCTTCTAATCTGACGGTGCGCTTGGAATATTCGCTTTCTCCAACGCACGTTATTCTACAGCAATGAGAGCATTTTCCCCAGGAATTAATCCGGGCTTTCTCGTTAACATCGCGTAGCCAAGTGTTTGATTGTATTCGTCCACAACTGGATTTCATTAATCAGCAGGGGCCTTGGGTTAGTTAGCAAGTAACGCACGGGTTGTTTTAAACGTGCACATGGTTATGATTCTGGAAGGAGGAAGCAAACAACCAAGCTATGTGGATTGACACCAGAGAGTGACCACTGATCGCAACGTAATAACAAGCACGAATTTTAGGTATTTACAACTGTTTGGATTCGTTACCCTTGGTTTTGCAAAACGTCATCGGGCAAAACACGCGATTGCAGCACATGCTCAATTGAAGAGCGCTAATGGAAATAACAAACTACTACATGTAAAAAGGAGCAGGCTTTCGGTATGGGTTGCATATTTAGAGTTAGGGCTGTTTAGAAGAGGGTCAAGTGGAACATACGGTTTCGGATTTTTAGTTCGTGAAAATACACTTCAGGTAGAAAAAATAGAAGATTGCAATTTAGTTGAAGAAGCTAGGTCTTGGTATTTCCTGGAGGTGATTAGGGAAATACATAATTTAAAAAGGATAACCAATTCTAAATTAAAAAGTGCATCTGTGGAATCACCATAATATCCACGTTAAAACACATGTGGATTCATTTACTCAGATTTCGTGGGGTTGTTGAGCGCACTGTTTGTCTGCGTTTTGTCGTCACTCGATGAACGAAATTAGACTCAATTAATGCAGATGGTGAAATGCATTTCGGAGCCATTTTAAAAGAATGGGTAGCCTGAGCGCAGAAATGAAAAAAGTCGGAACAGCATTCTAAGGCTGGTAACTTTGAAGAGAAAAATAGTTCAAATGTCCTACTTACCGACTGTGTTGGGTGGCCAGTTTCAGCTATAGAAAAATGCAATTCGTTACGATGGATGCCAACCACATTTTTGCACTGTTCTGTCCCACTGACGCATGTGACCTGCAAGTCGGAGGTGTATTACCTTTTTTGACTGAGGCTGCGTAACTTGGTGCTATGACTGCATTTCTCTGAGTTGTCGGTATAGGTCTCTGTAAAGCCACTTACATGACCTCTGAAGTGCATGAAGCAGAGTCACTTGGCGAGAGTCAGCAGATTCAGTTGTGCAGCCGCGTATAACTCGCGACTCCAAATATCTGCAACCTATACATTTGGCACAGAGCTTTAGTAGAAAATTTTTAAAAATGTAAAAGAAATACCGACCAGTAAGTAACCATTTACGGGCTGATAAAAAAGCTCCGATTCACCGCATCCATTAAATTCTGCGTTAGGAATACCACGGGTTCATCCAAGTAACTTCATCAATAACAATAACAATTTGAAGCACCCTCGCTTGATTGGCTTGGTCAGTTGTTATATTGTTTTCTTTGCTGGTTCATTGATTACAGACGTTTAATAAACTCCGGATCCATCCTCTCTTTTATATTTCGCTACCTTGTGCTACAAAACTTTTATCACTTCTGTAGGTATGATGCTACCCAGATTAGTTAGGATGGGTTTGCAATCAGGTAGCCCAGCTCAGGGAACAAAACAGCCACGTATTAACAGTATTACTAATGTCAACTTTTTAACATGACTCTACACAGCCTATGGACAAATAATAACTATTAAAGACCTGTGAGCGCAGACCGTAAATGATTATTTCACACAAATCCAGAAAGCATTTACGAAATACGACAAAAATTAATTATCACTGTGATCTTTTCTGCATGGAACTCTTACTCATTTAGTCGCAATTGTAGAAAACCAAAATTAAAGCGAAATTCCTGTTATTGTGTGATTAGAAAACGCTTCAAATATTGACTTAGATTGACATTATTATAATCAATTATTAGCTTACATCTTGTAGGTTTCTACTTCTAAATTATATTTGAGCTTCTTTGATGAAATTATTGTCATTTCAGGATGCGCAATTCACTTAAAAGCACGTGTTAACTACAGTGAACATAATGAGTTACACTTAAGTGAATAATGAAATGGTTTGCTCCAGCTTTGTATTTTAAGGAGTAGGTTTTTTACTAAAATCAGCTGTCCTATCCACTCAGTTCCTGATCTATTAAACACAAACGCTTGCGGCATTTTGTATCGTTAATTAGTTTCATGCGAATTTTATTCTGCATTTTCATAATCCAGTTGTTGGTAATCAAAGTGAGAACTTAGTAAACATTCATATTTTACTACTGACAGCTAAGCATTGCAAATGTGGTGAGCCAAAAATAGTACAAAAGCAGATAGAGGTAAACATTTGCTACAGATAAAGCCATATTTACTCTGTAATTATATAAATTAATTGGTGCAGACGGAAACAAGGTACAATGAATTTGAAATAATTTAAAATCTTTCATGATCCAACACGATCAAAATTTTATGGCTGCTTGCGTGCACTGTCTTCAGACGGGTATTAGTAGCAACCAGTTAAAAGTGAAACAAGTTGTCCGCAATCCTACCGTAGCAAACGAACTGAGAAAAGCTTATGTTTTGGGTACCGTTTTAGAACTTGATGCTATCAGCAACTCACAACAGATAATTGGCAAATGCATGCACTATGAACATTACATAAAACGAAATGTAAACAAGAGCTTAATTGACAGTATTTCACCACAAAGAACGTTTTTGAGATCTCCATCTGCTAGGCGGCATTATTGACATTCTGCCTATCTGCTTTAATCAGTAACTACATGAGGACGTTTCTGCGCAAGGTAACAAGCGACTACGATCACGAAGCGTATTGATCATCAAACATAAAATCCACATTGTACCATCTAAAATTGCATTGAAAATTGTAAAACTGAGCAACTTTCAGTTGTGAATGCACATGTCAAGCAGATTGAAGCAATATATATAATTTGTAGGTATATATACGAATATATATATATATATATATATATAGTGTTGCCGAGGTGCGGGAGAAAGCCCTCATGCATGCAGAGAAGAAACGACAAGTGCGGAAGTGGCAAGCACCGACGGGTTGTTCCCCATCGATATTAAGCGCATGGTGCGGTAGCACATGCGGTCGCGATTGCCTGAGTCAGGCAGGCTTAGTGAGCCATGAGCAAGACCACTCGGGACCACTACCGAAGCGACGACGAGTCCTGCAGAGAACGCAGGCAGAACCGCCGCAACGTTTGTAGGTACCCTGCATTCGATTTACTAACCGCGTGCTTGCATGCTAAGTCTCTTTATTTCAGATGGTGGGTTTACTATTTTGTCCTAATGCTTTTCTTTCTCAAATAAATGTCCACCCGTACGCTCTTCTATTATCCTGCACAACTCGCTTAAGCCAATTGTAGTTAATTTCGATAACATTTTCGCGTTTGTGTCATTTTGGTAACAAATACTTTATGACCACCTGAACTTATCTCGGATCCTTTGTTAACAACTTATTTCATATGCTCATTAATTTAAGTTTTTCTCACGGTTGCTTATGCGTTACTCGATTTCTTTTCTTTGTTAGCTTTCTCTCAAGTGATTGGCTGTTGCTTGATATTCCCGGTGTGGCTGCGCTTGACGTGCATGTTGACAAGGTGCCTACCTGTCTATTACCCACTACCTCGTACATACTGGCTCTAGAGACAGTTGGTCGTTGTTGAAGGGGACGGGGTGCATGGTCCTTGTGGCCGTGTTAGGATCAAAGAGTGGTTTCATTCACTCAGTGTGGAGCGGACTACGATCCAGCCACCGCCTTGTGTGCGCTTGATTCTCAAAGTACTGCGTGCTTTTGTTTGCCTGTGAAGGAGTATGGGCCGGCTCCGTTGATGAAACGTGGCTCCCATCCACATGCCTCCCGGTCTTATTCCTTCGGGTTTACACTGGATATGGGGTGTGTGGATGGAGCTGTGGGTGGTGCAGCGCAAGCCACCCATGGTCCCTCTGTAGGCGCAGGCGTCATATGGCTGGTCACAGTGACAAGCAAATCCGAAACCGGATGCCGCCAAACATATATAGTTGGTGGATTCATGGTGATAGAAAGTCCATGTACAATTTGATTGAACTTTCGCATAAGACGTTTCTAAGAAAAACGTTTAAATTGCAGTGATTAGAATACCTGTAGCTTGGGTTGGTTGTTAACGTTTTGATTCCTTCTCCGAGCTGAGTAATTTAATGACAAAAGTCTCACCACCGGCATTATCAGTGCACCGCTCCGTAGAGGAGAATCTCACGGAAAGTGTCTTCTGGACGTAGCGTTTGAAATTTGCCGCGTCGATCTGTTTCCCGTGATCTCTGTTTGTTCGAAATTTGGCCGCCCAGTTTTACCCTTTCTCAGCTGTGGGTACGCAGGATCGAGATCAATACAGAGTTTCACTGAATTCTCCGTAGATAACCTTGCCTCGAGGAATTCCCTTCCTTTTCTTATCCCTCCATCCGCCAGAATTTATGTTCTTTTCCCAGTTAACGTTGTGCCGTTCCTCATGGAGATGCGCTGAGATCTGTGACGATACATGATGGTATCAGCATGCACACTTGTGCTCTTGTATTCTTGTGGATAGTTTTCACCCTGTCTGACCTACACAGTCTTTGTCATAGTTCTCGCACTGCATCCTGTAGAAGACATTTTGGCGTTCATGTGCCTCCTGTTTTTCTTTAGGTCTAGCTGTTGGTATGTGAGCTATCACCAGATTGTGCGGCTTAAGGAGTCTGACTGTCTTTTCCGATACGATTTTGATGTACGGCAACCCGATGTGTTTCGCCGTTGTTAGTGCAGGTACAGTAGTCGTGCTCCTTCGCTTTAGGTGTCTTCAGATGAAACTGCGTGGATAGCTATTGCGAATGAAAGATATAAACAGATGTTCCTCTTCTTTTCGTTTTGCCTCCGCATATCGCAATGAGATTCTATCCTACGAAACAGGGTCCGTATACAGCTTATTTTGTGACGCTTAGGGTGATTGCTGTTAAAGTTAAGGATTTAGACGGTGTGTGTTGCTTTTCTGCAAACTGATGTTTGTAATTTGCTTTTCACTGCTCTGGTAACCAGCACTTCCACAAAGTGTAGTTGGTTTTCCACCTCTTCTTCCATGGTGAGACAAATGCCTTCCATTGCATTGTTAAGTAGGTCTTGTGTGGTCTGTAGCTGATTGTGTTTGAGATTCACAAACGTATCGTCAACGTATCTCACGCATAATTTCGGACTAATGACTGGGAGTATATCCTTTTCCAACCTCTGCATGACGACTTCCGCAATAAGTCCAGATATGAGGGAACCCAAGGGAGCTTCTCTAACTTGCTCCTAAAACACTCCGTTGGACTTGAAGTTGGTAGTAAGACACAAGTCCAGAAGCTTGCATATGCTTTCAGTTGTTAGCTTCCCAGTCTCTTGTCCTCCACTGTTCAGATGTTCCTAATATTTTTTCGCTATCTGTAAGTGGATGGAGATGAAAAGTGCGGTGACGTCAAAGGATATAATCATTTCGTCATGATCTATCCGCATTCATTTGAGCCTTTCCAAAAACTGCTGAGCATTGTTGATCGAGTGTTGAGATCCGCTGCTTAGATAATTGAGGCCTTTCCAAAATTCTTTAGGCAAGTTGTAAGTTGGTGTACCTGGGAGTGATACTGTTGGTCGTGGCGGAGCACCCTCTTTGCGTACTTTAGGAAGCCCGTAAAACTGTGCGATGTTTGGATCACGAGCCTTCATTCTATCATACTCTCCCTTTGTGAGTTGATTAAATTCTTGAAGTTTCTCACGTGTCTTATTCACTTTATTTATCAGTTGTGCTGTTGGATCGTTCTCCATGCGTCAATAGGTTGTTGTGTAGGCTAGGGGCTGACGTGCCTTTAAAATATAATCAGTTTTGTCCATTATGACAGTCATACGTCCCTTGTCCGCAGGCAGGATTACTATGGTTTCATCGACCATCAATGATTTTAAGGCACGCTTCTCTTGTTGTGGAAAATAGTTGTGTTGCTGGTTGCGTGTTAGAATCGGAACCACGACATGCCTTAGTTGTGTTTTGCTCTCTTCGTTAAGTGCGTTGGATTTTAAGGTATTTTCGAATTCTCTAGAAACTCCATGGTTCCAGCATCCTTGAAGTCGTAGTTAAGTCCCTTGATGAGGACCTGTCGTTCACAGTCATCGAGATGCCGTTTGGACAGTTTTCTGACGCAACCATCGTTGACAAATGCACGCTTCAAACTAGGCACTTTGGACAACTTTTTCGAAGGGCGGCCTGCTTTTTCGCTTTTGCAATTGTTGCTTTGCGATCAATCACTAACTCTAGCTGTTCTGTTGGCCGACTGTTTTCAGTCATGTAGTTCGGTGTTCCTTAAGACATCTTTCACATTTTTCGATCAGATTGTGTGCGTCAGTGATCATCCTCCTCACCATACGTTTTCCAAACGGCGTTGCAACTGCCCATGCTGAGAAATCGTGAAAGTTTGTGGCCAAATCTCGAACAAACGGAGGTCATGGGACACAGATCGTCGAGGCAAATTTCAACCGCTATGTTCCGGCGACACTATCCCTGAGAATTCCCTCTACGGAGCAGCGTACTGAAGATGCCAGTGAGGGAAGTGCTGAAATGTTTGTCATCAAATTACTCAGCTCGGAGAATAAATCAAAACGTTAAAGTTTAAATTATTCCATTACAATCCTGTGGACTATCAGTTTAGGATATACTAAATAGTAACATGGTACTTAATTGCCAGTTGTGTAGTAATATTGTAGCATTTTTGAAATTTTTCCATCGAATTTTCCGGTACAATTGCTGCTAGTGTCCTGGGTTGTGCTACGGCGAATAGCACACGTTAAACAAAATCGTGAGTGCCTAAATATTGCAGCACAGGAATCAGAATTGTAAGTACCTGGTGCAACGTTTTAACGTTTCTCGCCGTTGGGATATGCGCAACCATTCACCGATAACATATGTAGTGGAATTTCCTGGAAATAATTTGAATTTGTATTTTATCGCACCACTGTCCTGATCGTGCACGTGTTTTCTCGTCGGTCAGGGCGTCGAATACATTGTTGAAGTCAAAATGTTACACATTATATGGTATCCGCGAGTGCAGTTTGTCTTCCGTGTTTGACGACATCTGGTGCAGAACAGAAGTACCTCCTTTGCTCGCACCAATTGTAATTGGTACATTTTGAAATGGATTTCAGAAATATTTGGTCGCAAACTCCTATCAGTCAGCAGGCTTTGTCATTTCTGGGAGAGCACCAAACAGCGCTGATTCGCACACACGCTGTTGACATCCGGAAGTCATGGGGTCCTAACCCGGCAGGGGTCCGAGAAAGGCGCAGCACTGACGAGACCCTAAGTGCGAAACAGCGCTGTCTGCTGCTTTTCTTGATCTGTCAAAGTCGGCTGAATAGGGGAAACTGCGACAATTTGCCACTGAAATTATACCAAACACCACCTTACTCATTGTTAACATAAAATCCTCCAACCTAGCTTCTAATTTTTGTGCCATACACAGTCGCAATGCGGAATTCCCTAGTTCGTGTGACAAAGTACTGACTTTTGCACGTTTCGTAATTGGCATGGCAGTGGAGGATGAGCCGAGCCATATTGTAGTCAACTGTCAATCATCTAAGTCCGCAGACATTAACCATAGCCTAATGTCACAAGCTGCTGACATGCGGACGTCATGCGGTCGATACCCTGGAGGGCAGCATGGTAGGCGCACCACTGTCGAGACCCAGAAGATCGAAACAGCCCTGTCTGATACTTTTCCAGACGTGTTGAATCTTTCTGTATAAGAGGGGACATGGACGAAAAAACCTATGGACTTTTACCAAACTTCCCACCACTCTTAATGCATTTGAATGGATTACATAATAATTTTGCCTTTCGTTACTTTTCACTTATACATGACGTAATTCATGCGGGTAACCTGCCTCGTATGTAAAACTGTGCGCTTGACAAATGCCCTCATGTGGCAAGCGGTCCGTTGCTTTACACCTACCTATTGGTACATACATCAGGCGTTCGTCGGCGTTCTGTGGGATTAAAAATTAGATGTTCCGAAATTTAGACAGGATTTTTAGAAAGCGGTGTTGGAAACTATATACAACGTTCGTAAAAATAAGCAACTGCTGTGAGGTTGATACTTAGTATGAATTTGAATTTTACGGAGCAACCATTGAATATCACTGCATAAACTGGGAACCTATATTTACTTTAACATACTAATTGGATACCATGGACCTGGAATTTGAGAACAACAAGCGGTATTCTGTATTGTCCACAGTCAATTGCGAAACAAAAGAGCTTGCTTATTAGTATGTTTATGCTATTTTGTTCAGATTCAACAGCAGAGGATCCGCCATTTACAGTACGGATATATACCATCCCTTACTTGCATTTTGGCATGAATGAAGCTAGTAGCTGTTCACTGAACTCTAGAGCACGTGCAGAAAACTCGTCATACTTATACTGGACACTTCCTCAACGATATTTAATCGATGAATTCTCCCACCTCAGTGCATCTATTGATCAAAAAAATGTTTGACATGTGCGACTTGACAAACTTAATGAAACCTTTACCAGTATGCTTTAGTCTGAAAGATTAAAAGCTAGTGTCGACGCCCACGAGTTCAGTTTGGTGCACGCACGTGCGTCATTATGATGCCCATTCAAAAGTAGCTGTACCACAAAGTTTACCGATCAAAATCCCCCCTATCCTATGAATGAGCTAGGTTGCAACATGATGAACAAGTTCTTCTGTGGAAATGATGTGTGGATTATAATCGAGTACGGGGTTCTTGATAGAAAAGTGACAAGTGGTATTTACTTCATACCAAATACAGAACCTACGTTTGGGCACCCAAAGATTGCGCAGTTTATTTCATTATAGCATGTAGCTGTTGTCCACGGACTTCAACTCACAGCGTGAGTGTACGCCTAGGTGTTTAACGCAAGATGTGGGAGCTAGCGCTTAGCCGGCCAGAGTGTTCATGGTTGGGGGCTTCCGGTTCCGGATTTATCAGTCAGTCGCTGCGCGCAAGCCATGGTTAGAAAAGCAGGCCAAACATTAAGCGACTTCGAATAAAATCCACACAGCGGATATTGTGTTCTTGCATAATGCAAGTCTGCTTTACAACTGTCAATCGAAATATGCTTTAACTTACAGGCTGTTGCGACGGTATGATCATCACATGTCCTAAGCGAAGGCATTAATTCTTAACGTTCATTTAATTAATGAACAACGCTTTGATCAACGAAACTGGTTAGATTCTCACTGCTGTCATGCTGACACATGCTAGAAAAAACTGCTGTTGTTCTCAGATATTTGTAACCCTTCGGTGAAATTACTGAATAGCGTAGACGATGCAACCACAATCACATTCAACAGATTCGTCAAGAGAAGTAAGTGAGCATTTCGTGATATTAAAGACATTAACCAGCGCTTGTTTAATTTAAAACGTAGGGGTTATTACAATTGGTTTACTAGCATGAGTGAGCGTTTGCCACGACTGAAGCCATCGCAAACCAGCAAGCCTCTATACTAATATTATATATGAAAGCACGTAGAAAGTTAGGCTCAACATTCGTTTTGAAAAGTAATCGGATAATCAAAATAATATATTTAATCCGCCAGCACATTAATCGTTTTTCATTACTCCCGTTATTACTTTAAAATAACAACGCTTGCAAATGTGGGATATCTCTAACTGGGTAATCGTTCTCGTTATCTTTCATTTGAGAAATGCACATTCAATCGGGTTTTGAGCGGCTGCACCAAATGTTATTCCACTATATGTTCCGTCAAACTATTCCAAGCAATTACTATTCGCCGTTAAAAGCACAGTAAATGATGAATTTCCTTCCGATCTGTAACCACGTATTGCAAGTTGCTCGTAAGTGGAGCAGTAGCCATGTCGTGGAGTAGTCACTTATATGTAGAATGCGGTAGGATATAGTGAAGTCGACTCGGAACCAACGACAGTCCATGGTGTACGATCCCAGCCTCCCGTACTCATATTTGTGCGGTCCTGAGTATTTAAGGCATGTAAAATCGTCTATGAGCATAAAATGAAAGCGAACCATGCGTTCCCGAAAGTATAACTGCCAATCGAAATAACAGCTGAGTGGACTGCGATTGAAATATCCAAGAACCGCTCTCTGAGCATGAGGTGCCTCGAGTACCATAACTGCTTACAAATGCCAGCTTCTCTCCGGTGGGCGCTCATACTTCATTTGCACAGAGTGGTCCAAATTTAGAGCAAGATGCCACCCGTATATTAAATAGTCTTTCACAGCGGATGGCTGAGTTGCCACCAGGTTGATGTCTCGGGTGAATTCCTAATCTTTCAAGCACGTTTCTTCGAGTACCACTGCATCTTGTCGCTGGAAAGCAAAGAAGTGGCACAGACCATCGTAGTTGTTCATAAGATTGTATACGATGTTAAAGGCTACACGCATGTCGCGATAGGAACTAGTGAGCGGCGGATGTGAGCCTATTCGCTCCGTGTCATATCCAACCAAACGTTTACAAGAGGAAGGTTTGTTTCTGCCTTACCCCTTCACTGCTTTAGTCGACCTTGGTCCACTTGAGTCGCTCTCGGTCAACTAGATTTATATCAGAACAAATATGAAAACTTCCCTATCTCTGCCGGGACAGCCTTTGATTCGGACTGGTCTTACTAGAGAAAGTTACTTGCAAAGGCAATGGATTGTCAGAGGAAGCACGATGGAAGGCTGAGTTGAACTTCGAATGATATCTAGGCCAGTTTATTTGACAGTATGTCTGGAAGCATTTGCAGTTAAACATTTTATCCGCGACCTACATCAGTAAACTTTGAAAGTGGTAATGGCTGTTATCTAATGCAAAATTCGTTGCACATACGTTGGATGAAATCACATGGTTTGTAACTCAAGAGAGCAAGGAATCACTAGCTAATCCAACATCACAAATAGGGAATATAGCACAGCAATAGAG
Organism: Dicrocoelium dendriticum; assembly: GCA_944474145.2. Classification (NCBI taxonomy): domain Eukaryota; kingdom Metazoa; phylum Platyhelminthes; class Trematoda; order Plagiorchiida; family Dicrocoeliidae; genus Dicrocoelium; species Dicrocoelium dendriticum. Next base: position 33,140 of record CALYDF020002198.1, on the reverse strand, counting down.
GCACTAAGGGGCATCTACCACTTACATTTTAAACAGTAATCGCATTTTAAAACGGTGGCGTACGACTAACGCAAAATGGTACAACAAGATTTACGATGCGGAAACACAAAATATGCGGAAATGTAACACACAAACTAAGATAAGGAAATTGAAAAATTAAAAATAAAAAAGGGATGATGCAGAAATTTCTACAAAGTAATTAAATGTGCAGCTAAATCTACCAAATGATATTGAAAGTGCAGCCACGGGATAGGAAACCGGACTCTGTTTGCTAGAGTCAAACGTCAGAAACAAACTCGAATCTACTGGGAATACTAACACTTTACTGTCACATTATGCACAACATTCTTCAAACCAATTGCCCAATTATAATCCGCATATTCAATGTATTTTCATTACAGAAGATACTCTGTGTTTTTCTGTAGAGAGAAATGGGATCTACCTTCGGAATCTGCTTTGCAAAGGCGATTAATTTCAGGTTGAACATCTTCAGAACTGAAAGAACGTCGAATCGACGGCGGCAATGCAATTTTGACCATAAGCAGATGATGCGTATAAATAGTGCCCACATTATCAGTCATTACAATACAATTTACCTAAGGCTATTAGTAACATTTACTGGTAAATTTACTAAAATTTAATAAGTAGAGTTCATCGCTTTCAACACTAAAACATTATGTTAGGTAATAACACAGTTTCTCTCGACCTCGAAGAGGAAAATTCAGCTTTTTATGGCTTTTAGAACAAATTCATTTCCTTGAATTATTACGTGCACATATGAAAATATCCTAATATTTGTTGAAATACTTGGGCACCCTCGTTATTGCATATATTAACTGAAACGTTTGGTTTTGCGTTATAAACGCATCGATCTCAATGGTTTGCGCTTCCGCGCGCCATAGGTCAAAATGTGATAAATCGTCATATTTGCACTGCTTTTTATCTAAAGATAATTGGTTTGAATGTTTATTACACTTTTAACTGAACAGCGTACTTGTGCTGTTATTCGTGCTGATGGGGAAGACCAATTTTGATGTTTAACGCTAAATGAAAGTTTGATGACATACGATGTGCCTAAAGTCTGGCATTCATGTATACATCTGTCTAACATATGGCAAACAATTTAAACAGAATATCATGGGTGACAGCTTTCAACTGCTTAGTGCTTGTTTTCTGTTTAACACTGGCTTTTCTGGTTAAAAACACAGCTTTCGCTACGTCTCTGATGTCAATACATTCTCTCAAACAACCGTCGTCTGGGCAACGCTACTTCATGATCCTACCGGTCCATCTCAGGATTGATTTCGTAATACAATTTCATGGTATTCCACTTAATGAAAATGCGGTCTCTTCAAGTGCCTAAGCTATGTACCACCATGGAATTCAAGCACTTAGGGAAATAGTTGTTGACAAAACTTCGCAGCCCTTTTGTCGAACAATACATGGAAGTTTACTCATACATGTAATTAATCAACTATAAGGATCTGGTAGTTTCAACTAGCCCCCTATGTTTACGATTAGAAACATTTGTAGCAATCTGCAAGTAAACTGGAAATGTGACACAACAGATATTGTGCCGCAATTAAATTTAGCCAGATGTTCAAAAGTGCCCACGAACGAATAAATGGCAAGGAATACAATATAACAACAGACGACTATACGCAATATTCTTATTATGCATCGACGCTAAGATATTGGCTGTAGGGAAATGCAAATATGGATGGGAGAAGCAAGGAAACTTTAAAAGCAAACGTCGTTTAGCTTGACTCTAGCCAGATGGGTTTATGGTCATTCGGAACCCAAAAGAAAGAGTAGCGTTTCTTCCGGTGTCAAACGAAAGAAGCCTTTTATTGCTGAAGTCATCAGCTAGGCTCTACTTCCTACCATCCATCTAAATCGCGGTGGCGAAATCAAAATATTTCAGGTACGTCAGTTTAATCTAGCCTTAAAACTTAGCCCAGGCATCCAGGTCTGGCGCGTGAAATGACAGTGAATTGTCTCATTGCATATGTGGTATTCAACCCAGACATGAGGCAAACTGCGAAGGCACCGGCGGTCGAAGGAAATTAAACATTTTATGTTTGCCATTCCAAAAGGCTACGTTTCCCTGATGCAAAGAATAATTAAACGGTTGGTTGCAATGAAGGCTTTACTGTTAGAGCAAAACAGCTGTTGCGTCAGGCAACATAAGAGCACAAAATGGCCTCCAATTTAGGTTATATGGTTAATTAAGTTACTTTTGTTCTTCAGGAGCTAATAGAGCCACTCATGTGTTCGAGTTTTGCAGCATATCTTAGATGATACTCACCAAATTTCCGTGTGAAGGGGATTCCTACCTGTTCTGATGGAAAATTTGCATTTCGAGAGAGCAAAGAACACTGCAAAATAATTGATAGCCAGTGCTTATAGGCCTAATATTGATCGGTATGTTCGTGAGCAGATATGCTCTGCTGCACAGTTTGAATACAGGAAGCAGCTCCAGATCTTCCAATTCGTACCAGCTAAACGGAGTTTACGTGTCAGTAAATAGTGAATTTAAATGGGAAAGTTGACAGCATGTATCCTTGTATCACAACTTTAAATCTAATGAATGAAGGCGACAGATTGCCATAATCACTTACTCTGTCAAAACTACGCATCGAAAGACCTTGGATTATGTTTATGTATTTCGCAGGCACAGCTATTCCTAAGCGAACAACGCAAAATGTCACCTCAACGAACCGAATCGATGTCTATGATCACGACTAATTTGCGCCACCTAAATTAGTACCTGCGCATTAACAATTGCTACAAATTGGAGGCGTAGTTAATACAGCCTTATTTTCGACTAAATCCGGCTTGCTGCTAATGAATCTGGCTTTCACGGACGCAGATTCATCTTTGAAGAATGATCTTGGGAATCACTTAGAGTCGCATTTTAAAAGTGAGCCTTCTCTGAAAACCAAAACTATAGCGGACAGACGCATACTCCTATATCTTTCAAATAATCGTACGAATCGTCCATAAAACTAGTCTATCGAATTTATAGAGAGCTGGAGGAATCTCATCTGGTCTTGCGACTTTATCAACGCAAAGCTCTTACATCACTCTGGACCTCTGCTAAAGATGTATGATCCAAAATAACAGTCTGAGTGGTCTGGCGATTACCAGACTGCAGCGATCCTAGTAAATCTGTCCGATTCAATTGCGCTTCAAATGGCTTAACTCAACGGTTCAACCATTTGCCAGCTTGAGAATCGTCTGTAAACCAGTGCACAAGGTTTTCTGAGCAAGCTTGCTACATTGCGGCTACGTCAAACTTCATACTCCTGCGAACTCATATTTTTAACAGGAAGATGGTTGCACTAATAAATTACCGACGTCGAAGCCGCGATACATGGCATGTCCCTTGTTCGAAACGATCGCCCTTGTAAGGACGGTAGGGAAATTATATACTACTGTAATGACCTGCAATGCGAGCCACTGGACGATCCGGAAACGCTGTTCAGAGGCTCGCTTTGGTGCAGTCTGCGACTAAGGTGCAAAGGCGCTTGACTTTGGGCAGTTGTTTATCGTCTTCCAATGTGTACTCCAAAGATTGACTCCTGCCTGACATTAGTATTTGAAAATTATTCGCCGACGATATAGCCATATACTCAAATCTGACAACATCAGTGTTCACGTTTTGAAATTTCCGGATTCTCCCAACGAACAATTCAAAGCAGACCTGCAATAGTTCATTGCAAGCATACCGCTTTTAGCTATGTTAGGTCGGCTACCAGGTTCAGAACGTGAAATTGACTATATGTGGTTGAATTAGTGTTAAAATACCAAGAGTTAAGTACCAAGATCGAGAAGCCAAAGATAGAGAGCCATCTGTGGCGGAGTGATAACGTAACAATAGTTTACGACTATGTGTGTTATGCGGAATATCCACAACTACTTAGTGACTTGTATCGAACAAACGCACATTACGACACACCCACAGAACTTGTTGGGGATGCCATTTTGGATTTTTCAGATAACTGCGCCATTGATAGTGCATGGACGGGGTTTGTTGGGAAGTTCAGCGATCTGACTTTATGCACATGTGTAAACAGCCCCATTCGTTCTAAAAGAGTACCGTTATTCATCAGGAAGAGAAACAGAAAACGCATGGCGTTAAGAGACGTAGGGTGATATGTGTACCGGGCGAACCCTAACCCTAACAAGTGGAGCTACCATGTAGTGCATAGTAATCACACTACCACAATTGTACGTGAAAACGAAATAGTACACCAGCCGAGCCTTTCAGGAATGTTTTCTTTTAACAAGTAACTTCTCTACATATATGTAAACAGCCTCCGGAATGTGAAGCCTGGGGTTTCCCAACTTAGCTCAGTAAGTGGATGTGCTTAAACTGCGAGGACGTAGTTAACGTTCCACAGCCGCAATAAGCTTCAATGTTGCGACACGCTACCTGCATATGTTAAATACCTGCCTTACTTCCCCAGAAGCCAATGTTCAACCACATCATGTTTATTTCAGCGACCGTTTTGACGAAGCTGATATCGTCGCGCACCAATAGTTCCACCGGTTTTGACAGCCTTCTACAAATACACTTCAGTTGGCAGCTAAGATTATAGCTGAGCTATAAGCTCGATTTTGCCAAAGATGCTTGGATGAACAGCAGTTCCCCAACATGTGGAAGCTAAGTATAATCACCCAAATTTTCAAGCGTGCTAGCCATTGGGAGCCCGTCAGTTATCGCAAATTGATTCTCCTCCCGGTGGTCTCAAAGCTGATGAATACGAAAAGGAGAACTTGTTTCCATTCCCGAGGTGTAGCTTGACCGCCTGGCTAGTACGCAGTCTAACTGCGATACATGTGTTGTCCTCGTTTTGTTTGTTTACAGCCTGTGTGCGTCAAAGAGGATCGAAGGGTACCGAATACCGTGAAGAGACCCTAGGTCTGAGTCGGCAATCCTATCTTCCTCACAGAAACACATTTTACCAAGTAAGAGTGGGGAAGACACAACAAGTGGCCGGCCATTATGTTCAATATGTGGTCACTCCTCTCCTATGCCAGTGTAGTTTGTTACGCATTCAGAGCATCGGTCTTCGTTAGTTTAAACCCATTTACACCCTCCGATTCACAGCTGCCGTTCAAAGAACCGCACTTGAAATTGAGTATATACAACCGCTGGGTACTTAATTTACTACAAATCGAGTGACTGCTTTCGACGGAAACTGTCCAACAACAACTGAACTCAATCTATTCGATTTGCGTCCATAGTTGTTCCCAACCTGCGGACCTGATATAACCGTACGGCGGGTGTGGTGTTAAAATTTACTGCTCACGTGAATATGTATACTCGTTATGCTACTGTAACAGTCACACGCTGTTGTTATTATGCAAGCCTGTGCACTATTCATAGCCCGGATGTGGCTCATCAGGGGGCAGCTTTCAGAGCGGCTTATATAGTACCAGCCAGCGATATCGACAATTCCTTCCACGGAGAAGCTCGTCCAGTAGATTATCAGGAGTCATCATTAACCCAACCAACGTTACAATTCGCGAGGGCTATGTGGCGGGCACAAATAGATACACATAGTCGAGACTTTGAATTAGGCAGTCTGACAGCACATATCCGGCCGTAGATTATGAGCTAACAGATCAAGGCAGTTTCTTCCATGTGCTCGAAGTAATACGCATGTTTAAGGTGCATGGTAGAGTAAGCAAAATGGTCGAGTTTTGCACGCAGATTTCCAAAAACAGCCACTTGCCGATAGATATCGTGTCTGGCGCGCGTGCAATTACTACCAACTAGCAGATTTACAATAAAGCGCGCACTTTGTAGGATGCAAACTATAACGAGGAAGGAAAGTTGAATACAGAGAAAACTCCAATGCCGTTTGATTGGACATGGAGTGTCCACTGAACGGGAGGGATACTCCGCAATTGTGTGTGAGTCGGAACTTAAAGAAAATCGGCTATCAAAGCAAGGTTTGATACAACTACTTCGGGTGAATACAATATAAGTCGAAACGGTACGGTTAGGGTGAAACGGAGTAAGGGAGGGAAAGTTAGTATATAACTCATACACGTTACCATCTCACCTATATCCACCCTGGTGGATGCTACGGACAAGGCGCCGTTGATTACGCTCTGATGCAGCAAGTACGTCAATAAATTGTATGAAACAAAATTTACTCTATGGCATGCGTAAAACACTGTTTTGTTCTCCAAACGCAGAGAGCCGAAAGCTTAAGACTCTAAAATAATTCTTTTGTAACATGATAAATAAAAGCTAATGAGGCGGGTGTTTTGCTGTGTCATACACTGAGTATAAATTATATTGCATGAATCCCCACTTACATCAACCCAAAACAAGATTGGTCAAGAAACTTAGTAAGTATGACTTCTAAACCTTGACAAATCCTGTATAATTTGCTCTAAGGACGTAATAAGCACAACTCGACATTGTTTAATTTTTCTCCGAGGCTATACGTCAAGTTACAGTCTCCTCTCAATGGAGGTTATCGATTCCCAGCTATATTGATAATTCTCGTATTCTTATAAATCATTTGTAGGATTTTATGAATTATAACATTTTTCTCCCAAATTATCACATCCCAACATACATGAGACACGAATATGTTGCAATTAAGGGGATAACCATGGGAATATTAAAAAATATAAACTAAAATCAGTATAACTTGTTCTAGCCTCCTGGACATTAAACTGATTCTTTGAAGATGGATGTCGGAAACACAGGACGGCTTGATACTGAAAAATAACCTAACTAAACACATAAATCACACATAATATACCATGAAATAATGCATATACCGCGCTTAGTACTATGTGCGATTTGTGTGCAACATATAGAGGGCAAGATAATTTACATGGTTTCGTCACCCCAGCATTAAACTCACAAAAAAGTTAAAATAACCAAACATATTTCGACCAAGATAAAAAGATGGTGAGCAAAAAATTCCCATTACCTAATGCTGCGTCCTTCATAAATCTTTATTAACCAAATAGTAAAAAAAAGCGTTGTTTGACATATTCACATGAAAGTGACTGTTGGAGATATCATGTGCTTTATCCCCTGTAGTTCACTTGTCATCGACAGCAAAGTACTATTAATGTACGAAGCACGGCACGCTTTCTTTTTTTTCGAACGTAGAGACGGTAAAGCATTTATTCGCCGTTTGGATGCATCATCCACAAGAAAAGGGAATGCGTTGTTTTAAAATCACTGACAGCTCAGCTTTCCTATGCTTAATTTATGTGCTCGTTTAATTGGTATTCGGTTTGCCTAGCACGTTTAAATGGGAAGAAATAAAAACATTTTAGTTTCTAAGAAAATTTTGTTGCTTTCTTGTAATTTAGAAAATGCTAGAATCACATTATTTACTCTAGCTGTGTATCATTCATCATGCACCACCTGCCTGGTAAGAACACCACGGCTTTAAAATATTTCAGACCATGAAGTTCAATCAAAATCTCTACTGGTGACAAATACCACGAAGTGTATAGTATAATAAATGCTCTATTTAAAACGGTTCAACGCTCCTGCGTATAAAGTTGCACTGTGTAAAAAACGTTAACATTATAATAAAGTGGTAAAGATCCATATTCGTCCAGATTTGGATCAGTGCGACGGAGGGAAAATGAAATCCGCTAACTTTGAGTTGAAGCGACTTACCGATAGCCTGAGAAAGTTAACCCCACATTGTACATTTTTGGTAGTTCACCGTGTCCGCCGAAACCGGATCAAATGGTGGATGACGCTCCATGCGCGCCCGGCGTTTTCAACCGCGGTCTGTTCGTAGCCTTCACAAATGTTTGTATTTTAATGATCCAACATGACGATCTATTTCATTTCGTTGCCTCTCGTCGTACAGACATACTGAGATTGGCCTACTGTTATTCATGCAGTCTCGCTGTGCGGGAGACTAGTAAACACATACCGTAGCGAAAGTGTCTTGTGCGAGCAAGTATGATGCAAGATCCGCCTGAGATAGGGTGAGTTCTTTGTGAGTGAAGTTTTACGAAGCCCGCGAAGTCGATATCTGGATTGGTTGCCGCATGTAAGAAACGACACGAGTCGACTTAGCTTCTTGTTTGTAGGTGATTTTCACTTCCCTGGAGTACGGAGATTGTAGATCTGACTTCTCCCCGAACCCTGTGAGATCGAAGCGCAATTTGCGGAGATGATATTTGAGACTGGAGCAGCAAACCAGATCAGCCAACAGACGCACGTTACGCCTCATTCGCTCAAGCTTGCCTGAACCTACTACTAACTAGTTGCGAGCAACATGTATACGAAATTCAGGTCCTTGAAACTCTGGCTGCTAGCGACCACTCAATGGTCTTAGCCAGACTAGAGCTGCCGCTGCCCTACGCGAGTGCGCTAGAGCCGACCCACAATTACTGGAAGAAGGACTTTGAAGGTCCTAATTGCGCCGCCAGTGAAATGCATTGGTCACCACCGCGGAATTCATATATTCAAGCCTGTTGGAATGTTATAAAAGTGGGTGTGTAATCGTTAGTCGCAAGATTCGAATCCCTCAAATATAAGAAAGCTAGACCAGTGAAGCCACGTTGGTTTGACAGAGAATATGACCATTTGGCTTGTCGGCGACGTGCATTGTGAAAGAAATTCCTCTTCTCTGGCTCTGCCGACGATTTTGAGATGTACAAAAAGCAGCAGAATATTTGCCACAACGCAAAAGCGCGAAAGAGTCACAGTACGAAGAGGAGCTTGCAACCTCAGCAAAGACGGCCTCCAAGAAGATTTTCGCTTACGTGAAACGACGCCGAAGGCCCGCAATTGACGTAGCTGTGTTTGAGGGCACTGACGGACAGATACTGACCTCAAACACTGGATATGCGTCCGCCTTGGAGTAGCAATTCGATTTCGTATTTGCAAGTGGGCAAGCGCCTATGCAAAGTTCGACGTGTGCAGCCCCTACTAAACTCGAGGGCTTGGGTTGTGGGAGAAAAGCAGTCTGCAGTCTATTCGCCAGTCCTGACGGCACGAAGCCTGCCGGGCCATATGGACTTCAGCCGCTTACTTTAAAGTCCTTATCGGCGATCATCTGGCCTTCCGTGGAGAATGTAGTCAAAAGTTAGCTGTCCGAAGACACATTGCCGAGCGATTGGAATTGCTCGGTAGTTAAGCCGATTCTAAAAGGCGGTGCTCCACTCAATGTGGACAATTACCGGCCGATTTTTCGCACCTCTGTGTTGTCGAAGTTGCTGAAGAATTTAGTGAATAATGGTCTCCTTTAGCTGCTAGAGTCGAAAGATTTCCTATAACCGGCACGACATGGCCTCAGGAAGGGCAAATCGTGCACCACTAACCTGTTGTTGACGCGTTAGAAATGATTGCAAGAGACGAAACCGCGGAAAAAAGCAGGTGTTGTATACATTTAATTCAGTAATTCCTTTAAGACAGAGAATCATGTTGTCCTGCTCCACGAGTTGAGGATGTGAATATTTGGTAGCGCACTGCACCAGTAAATCGGTGACTCCCTTATTGAGGAATATGGTGGGTACAGGTGAAAGACCTCCTAACGAACTGGCACCCCTCCATTAGCAGTGTACCGCAAGGCACAATGCTATGGCTATGTTTATTCCTGATCCAGATCAACGAATTGGCTCAGCTACTCCGGCCTTATCGTACACTGTTGGCAGACGACTTAAAGATTTGTAGGGCTAGTGATTCTCCCGACGTCTGTGACCTACTTCAGCAGGACCTCGACCGCCTATCCCGGTAGTCTGCAGAATTTGATCTACTGGTCAACCCGACCAATTCTTCCTTCATGAGCCCGGGGAGGGTGATAACGTGCGTGTGTACACCCTGACTGGCAACGCGCCGCATCTCACTAGTTCTGTAAAGAATCTAGGCGTACTCCCACGCTGTGACCTGAAGGCTGTGGACAACATGGAGAATATGTACATAAAAGTACTACTCCTGGATTGGGAACATAGATTCAGATACTGCACTTGGTCTGAAGCGATTGCCACCCATCCGTTTTCATCCAGGATAATACCGGTGCTTGAATAAGGCTCACCCGCCTATTGTCCAATAATAGCAGGTGAGGTACAGAGACTGGAACCGGTCCAGCATGTAGCTACCCGGCACATCCCCAGCCTACGTGCTCTGTCGTAAGAGGACCGATATGAGAGACTAGGGTTATATACCCTGTCATATTGTTGGCTTCGAGTTCATCTCATTAGGAAGCACCACATAGTTAACCTTGGCCAATTTTATATCTTGTGACTGCTGCTGTATCTTCGCGTACCAAGCGGCACGCTCAGACACCGGTACAAACTAGCGGTATCGGACTTAAAGCGCATCGCTCACTATGTTTTGAACGCCAAGTGATGAAATATTGGAACACGTTGCCGGAGACAATAGTGGAGGGGAAATCGGTGTCGGATTTTAAGAGAATCCTTGACGCGTATTTTGCAGACTACATCTATACGGAGCGCATATCATCAGGATAAGATGTAGTGCAGCGGTAGTATATTGCCACCCCGCAGGAATCTGTGAGATGATTCCACGCAAGGGCCCGATCAGCCTACGATAGAGTAACACAGATTTTTATCTTCTCCCTCTTTATACTCAGTACTTAGTATTCAGTAAACATGTAATTTACTATGTAGTTATTAAGTAAGTCAATTCCGGGTAAAAGGTACCTAATCAACAGTGAATAGAGTTATGCTTTGCAGTTGTACCAATAAGCTTGCATATCCCAGGGGAAAAATGATTAACTCAAGGCAATTAATTGCAGTTTTAAGCTACCAATATTGTACAGATACTTTAACAATTTATGCAAACTGCAGCACGAAGTCCAAGTTCGAACTGCAGCGAACGGTTCGACCGTAACTAAATAGTATGTGGCAAAAGCGTCCCGGTAATGCTCTATCTTCACAGTCAAACGTGAATCATCATTTCAACCATTTCTAACACAGCTCACTCAATAAATAGAATTAAACCATGTACAATTCGATACAGCTAAGTAAATGAAAACAATATTGCTCTTAAGCGTGAACAGCTCTCATGCGGTGGACAACATAAGACCGAAGGCGTTAAAGACAGTCAACTTGAATAGCGCCGAACCGCTAACCCGGTTCCTTCAACGATGCCTGAATATAATACAGGTGCCCATAATGCGGATGCATGGAATAGTTACTGTTAGTCACAACGTGGCGATCGAGCGGAGCCCAAGAGCCGCCGTCTAGTCAAATCCTCACAGTGTTACCTTATAGGTATTATCACAGAGGCCCTTATAGAGTACCATGGAAGCAACCAAATCTTTGTGCCACAGTATCGTGAATTCTGCCGTAATCGTTCTTTAGCTACAATATTCTGTTGCCTAAACGACCTGGATAGAATCAGTCAATGCCTGAGTAGGAGACGGCATCGTCTACTAGGACATCTCTAAAACATTCGCTTGTATGGACCACTGAGATACTACATCCCAAGCCACGGAGCTATAAATCGGCCACCTCGTGCTCGGTTGGATAAGTGCATTTTCCTATTCAACATCAGCTGAATTTGTAAGTAAGCAGCTTTATTTCTGATCTAATTGATGTTCCGGGTTACATAGTACAATGATGGCCACTACGACCACGTTGTTTCTTCATCATCATCATCATCATCATCCTCATCATACACGTTAGCCAGAGATGGGGAACACCTCAGCTACCGTGCCGCAATACATAGAATAAAGGAGAGAAAAAGCAACTGGTGCAAGCCGGCTGAGCTAACGGTAACGGATGGGCATCGTTCCGGTAAGCTACAAGCCGGCTACTGTGCATCAAAAAATTACTATGCAATATTATATAAGGCTAAATAATGAGATCCTGGTTGGAGGGGGAGGCTAAGAGGGATTGGGTGAGACAAAGAAACTCACAGCACGAACGCCACTGAGGTCGGCTCCTTGCCATGTCAGCAAGTGTGTCCAACCAAACGTGTTCACCGTCTTTCGGACACCAACCAGGGAGCAATGACGCTCTAAACAAGGCCAGCTCAGAGGTGAGGGCCTTCATTCCTCTCGATCAAGTCATCGCTCGGCCAACCCTTCTCTTCTTCCATCCACACCCGCGGCGCGCAAACAACGCACGTCGCGGGAGTAGGTGGCCTGGCATGCGTAACAAGTGGCCAAGCCATCGGAGCCTGGTGCGTGAAATAACGGTGCTGAGCTGTTCAGTTCCTGTTCCTGTGCCGTGAACAAGGCGTCGCACACGGTCGTTGCTCATGCGGTGTTCCCACCAGATGTGAGATAAATTGCGAAGGCACCAGTTGTCGAATGTAACTAGCTTCTTCAGGTCCGCTGCTTAAGGGGCCAGGTTTTACTACCGTACAGTAGGGTCGAACGTACCGTTGCATTGTACACTCTTCCCTTCAGGGCAAGAGTGATGTCGCGCCGGCGCCATAAGTGGCGAAGGTTAACAAAAGCGCCCCGAGCTTTTGCCATACCATTCGTGATCTTATCTTCAATCCAACGGGCGCTGATACAACTTCCCAGGTAGCTGAATTTCTGAGCGACTTCTAGCTGATCTCCACCAAGGGTCAGCGTAGGAGGCGGTCCAGGCCAATCTTGGAGGAACTCTTTGCATTTCGAGGGTGCGGAGCAAAGCCCGAAGTGACGGACAGCCAGTGCTAATCTGTCTAGTGCCGCTTGGCACATCTGGGAGCTGTCACAGATTAGGGCAATATCATCAGCATACTCCAAGTCAAGAAGTTGTTCTCATGGGAGCAGATCCACACCTAAGTCGTGTCCTGTGAACGCGATTTCCATGACTTCGTCAACAGCGAAGTTAAAGGGAAAAAGTGACAACGGGCATCCATGTCTCACACTGTTGGAGATAATAAAGGGCGACAACAACTTGCCGTAAGCCTTCACTTTGCCCGAGATACGCGCATACAATGCTCGGATAATATTCACATATTTCTCAGGGACACCTTTCCTGAGTAGACAGTCCCAAAGTTCAAGTCTATCCACCGAATCGAATGCACCTTTGATATCGAGGAACACGACAATGGTGGGCCGCCAAGATATGTGACGATGCTCCAACAACTGACACAAAGTGAAGATGTGGTCAATGTAGCCACGACCTCGACGAAACCCGGCTTGCTCTTCACGAATCTGGCTTTCACGAGTGCCAGTCAGTCTGTGAAGGATTATAGAGGCGAGTAATTTGGAGGCGATGCAGATCAGACTGATTCCTCTATGGCTGCCGTATTCCGATCATGAGCCTCCCTTGAAAAATGGGACTATGACGGAGCGGCTCCAATCGGTTGGGACAGTTTTCTGCTCCCACAATTTAATTGGTACTTCGTGTAAATTATCCACAAGAGCAGGTTCCCCGAATTAGAAGAAGGCTGGAGGAAGATCATCAGGTCCCGCGGCTTTGTTCAACTTCAACAGTCCGATCTCATGTTCGACTTCTGAGCGAGAGAGTGGATCCAAAGGGACAGCCCAGGGAGCGGGGCGATCATTGGCCGGCAAAAAATCTAACAATTCCGGCCGATTGAATTGCCTTTCAGAGTGATCAGCCCAAGCTTCAAGCGTTTTGATAAGTTGTGGATAGTCTGTTCACTCTCGTCACAAATTGTTTCACAACACCAGTTCTCCTGCTGCCCGTTTTCCGTATCAGACTGAATAATTTACGATGGTTACTAAGGGCAGCGGCCATTTCCATTTCTGATGCACGATGAGACTACCATGATTCGCGGTCTCTCTTCAGGCTAGCACGGAATTTTGCCCGGAGCTCTTTGCTTCTCGGTAGTCAACAACGATATTTCTAGTACACTTCAGTAGCAATTCTTGATATTTGCAGATGGTGTCAAAATCTGGCATAAGATTAAAACGCTGAGGAATTGCACACCATTGCAGAGTGAACTCCACAGGTCTAAACATGATCATTCTAAGATTGGGTTTAGTTCAAGACATACAAATGCAAAGTTGTGTACAAACGCTATCAGCTTTCCCATGAATATCGCATCAGTGAACAACATTGACAACACGCTTCCCAGGAAAGCGGCGGCAGCTTTATTGTGAAGGTGGACCTTGATTACAGTAAGCAGACTGAAAATACATTGTGAAGAATTAGACGACATGTTGGCCTCTAACGCAGTGCGCTGGGGCATTTAGAGTCTTCAACTTTTGCAAATGCTGAACACAACCTTGAGGCTCTTACGGGAAATTACGCGATCCATGCTAGGCGTCGTTGGCGAAATCACGACATTGGTGTCTTTGAAGCTGCAAACCGTAGGCGAATATAATATTTAGATGATTGTTTTACTTAAGCAACAAATGGCTATAGGTCCTAGTTTTGTACTTCGGTGAATATCGGCTTCAGTGAGAATATCTCATCATGGTGTACCTAATGATGGTGAACCCAAACCACGCATTTCGCGATCTGTTGCACCTCACCCAAAATATTTTAATCTGTGCGGCCCCCAACTAAATCTTTTCCCGCACTACAGCCGATCTGACTACCGGCAAATATTTAGCTATCTTCGGGTGCTTGAATATAGAAGGCTCGTTCAATTCACTTTTATTCTACCACTGCATTGTATATGTTTAGAAAATGCCTTAACTACACGCTATCCCAGTTGAATTTTATGGTATGTTCCGTTTCACACGAAGATAAAATAACGCGATCCAGTGTGCTCACCAGCTCTCTCCGTAAGTTAGCAATTTGGAAAATCCCCATCATTGTGTAACTGAATAACTTGGTGACTTACCCAAAGTTTGCCCTATTTCCCGTTACGTTTTACCTTTGGACTTACAATTTTTGCTTCGATCATCCTAGATGCATGTCAAGAACTCACATGTTTACCCATGACATGTTATTTTTCATCGTTTATTTTGCAAAATATTAGCAGTAACTGGTACCAAATGCATGCTTTCCCAATTAAATAACATCTACGACCGCGTTTGTGTGGTTTTTTATTTCCCATTGCCTTCTGTTCAGAGGCCTCACGTTTCACAATTCGCGAATGTGGGAGTTCATGGATCTTCTGGTATACAAATGTACGAAGAACTGGGTATGTAGATAGCTGATTTACAACAAAATGTTTAAGCCCGGATCAGCAAATTATATGATTGAAATTCTACTATGTTGACCAGCGTTTCCCAACATGTCATAATTCCCGGTGGAATTTAGTGCACCGCCTCATAATACATCGATCCATGCACTAGTAGCAGATGAGCAATTTTACATGTGAGCAAGATCAGTGATGATCTACTACATTAATACCGCTATATATTGCAAAGCCCTTGACATAATTGTGTTGAATAACCACAACTGATTTGCAACGCTTAGAAAATTTTAATAAAGTTATAATAATCGCTGCGTACAAGGCTGTCCATCTGTTGCGTGCCGAAGCATGCTAGTTGCTGCAATAGTCTGACATACACTTCATATTTGTTCATTCTGATAATCAGTAAAAGGATACGGTTCGTGATATAGCCGTTGTGTTAGCAGCATACCTGAATGATCACAAGTCACTTGAACATCTAGGGAATTTAGGCATTCATTTCATGGAAAAAGACGAAATAAAAAACCCGTGGGTTTGCCGCCTTTAAATGCTCTATCATAACTTCATGCAGTCTTCAATAGAATAAACACATTTTCCATTCAAAGGATAACTGCGTTTATCTACATAGGCGGTTAAACCGTCTATGCTGCGTTGCATACATTGATTTAAAGAACATATATTAAGCAATGCAAATAAGCAAACACATAGTTTATATCCGCCAAGGTTCACAGTAAATGTATATTATGGTGAGTTTATCTCTTATTATTTTGCACAGATGTTCATTTGTTTTATCTGAACCAGACATTTATTAATAACCATTTAATTATGTGAATAAGATATTATTTGCATGTAATCTACAACGTGTCCAAATTACCCACAGCAATCTGATGTAGGCTCACACTCACTCACGTTAACGAATACAGTTTAGTGAGGAATACTTACCTATTAACTTCGCCCTACTCTTCAGGAATTGTTTAAATTTTATGGTGCAAGTTACAAATACATGGAAATTACATTGCCCAGATGGAATACACAAATGGAAGTGCAATCAATTATTGTTACCGAGTTTGACTGGATATTAAATTATCCTCCGACTAATAAACTACGCAATTCTGACAATATCAATTCTGCTCTTAAACCTGGAATCCATTACAACATCAGTTTCAACTGCGCAATCGTTCCTACCAGGAGAGGCTGCAACGATTGGGGGTGTTCAGTGGAAGCTATCGTAGACTACGAGGCGATCTGATAATGGAATACTTGATTCTCCACGACCCACATCATGTGTGCTGCCCTTTACTGAAACTCAGCAGCAATACAAAACTGAGGGGCCACTCATTAAAACTCGCAGAACAATACAGTCGTCTAGAGTGCTGAAGAAATTTCTTTTCCATTCGTGTTGGTCATCCGTGGAATGATCTCTCAGAATCGGTCGTCTCTGCACCGACACTAACAGTACTTAAAAGACGGTTGGACGACGCACTCATCCAATTACACCTTGTCACTTAACACTACGTTTCCATCCTACACCTGGAGTATACCACGGAATTATTTATTGTTAACTGTGGATGCTGTGAATCTAAAAGGATCGCAGGACTACAGCGGAGCAAACGATAAGTCCCCATTTTCATACTTAAATTATTAACTAGTTTACTATCCTTATCATCATTATTGTTATGTTGATATCCCCACCAACGGGACTTGTAGAGCAACGCTTCTTAACCCGTATAATTCGTTGTTCATTGTCCATTGTTCATTCATTGTTCAAACCATCACTTTCAAGACCTTTTATAAAACTCAGATTAGAAAAAATGGCATTAGAAAACGGAACAAAATATGCAAATTGTGTGAAAATATTCATACTGGAGGTCGGCTTATAAGTGTAAGCTAAGCTTGCCATACTTTTAATAATATGAACTAAAAGTTTAATCGGAAGCACATATCACACAATAAATTGTAATATTTATCCGGCGATTTTCTAGGAAAGCCTAACTGAACCTTACCCACTAAACGTGTTTACTTTCTTTTCATGAGACCAACTAGTTGGTACATTCTTTAGCCCATTTAATGTAGTGTGCTTTCCATGCGTGCATACAAACATAATATAGATGATGAAAAGTAGATCTTCTGAAGTGCGGTGAATTACCTTATATATGGATGCAGCTTTATTAATCGTAAATCCTAAACTTTTAAAAGTAAATCAGCGCCAGAAAGCAAAGTAATTACCGGATAGCTTGTGATGTAATTTCTGAGGCAAGTTATTCTGCTATTATAAGATGATATTTAGATACTAAACTAAATGACTGCAAAATTTTTATTAGAACTTCTTAAGAATAATGCACTACGGAATGTCAAGCAGTTTTTATGCAGATCAGTTTTCTCAAATGCTGTATAGTAATCGCATTATTCTTAGCCATTGACACGCTTAGTAACCGTCCGTGAACTAGCACACCAGGAAACGCCTCTCGTTGCCATGCATATCTAGGAATAACTTTACGCATCCATTCCATAAAGATGTTATCACAATACTATGGAAACCATCGCGGCTGCGCTTGGAGAGAGAGAGCTGGCATGTGATAGATGGCTGATAAATTGAGATAAGTTGCAAACATTATTGGATAGTAAAACGCCATCAATTTAAAGCATAATGCGTATCTTATTCGGCGTACCCTTCATATGCTACTTCAAATATATTTGGATTTAGCAGAGAGGCTGCCGAAAGATATAAGTCGTCATTTAAATATCCAGTGTAACTAACTAGGTTTTAACATGTACCCTGATATTTATTCTGTTTTTATTAATGCGCCTTAATAATAAGTTTGCAATGAGTTAGTAATTAATTTTGAGTGGTGAAACACACTATAAATATGATATTAAATGATAAAGTACTTCAAAGTATTGTCACTAACAATAGCCAGAATAAAACCGTATGTCCTTGAATTCATCAACATATTCAATGTTTTCTAGTTACTTCCACTTGATACAGAAGAAATGCAAAGAGCCAACCCGTACTTGCACAGCCTCCACCGATTAGTTGCAAACCATCGGAGCAGTCGACCTGAACGGCAGCTGCTTAAACGGTAATTAAGAGGCCAAACAGTATATCTTTACTTCTCTGAACATAAGTTTCATAATCTTAATCAACTTCCTTGAGAGTAGAGCGGCTTGATGACGTAAACCAGTGCAACTTCAAAGTTGATACCATAGGTATATTTTAGCTAGGACCAACAAATTGATGCAACTCAAGTGCAAACGGTTGTAAGGAACGTTCTTCGTGTTCTACTGAATTCCGCAGATAAAGCAGGTTGTTCTGCTAGTAAATGCTTTGATTCCGGATTCATATTCCACCTGCATATTAACGGATATATCAAGAAACCAGCGTAGACAGCCGATTGCGATGTGAATAAACTGGAAGGAATACGTAATCATTAACATTGTTGTATACGGTGTTTTTTGAGTTTTCGGACATAAAAACTGCGAAACGGACAAACATGACGAAGAATAGCGGAACTATATTCTTGATAAACTTTCCTTGGATTGCGTCGCATGGCTATACATCTGGAATCCAATCAAATCGCCAACTTACAAAGATGTGGCCCCAGGATATCAAAGGTTGTCCTTCAATACATACAAATGTCAAAAAGAAATATCAAAGTGCTGATATGCTGGTAGCGCAGATTGCATACTGAGCTTCTACTCAAATTGACAGCTTAATCAAACAAATTAACGACAACAGTTCCGGTAACCTTAATAATCGAGCTGATGAAACTGACGGACACAATCAGTACGTTGCACACACAAGCTGAGCTAGTTGGAAACGCAAAATTCTCTGAGTGTGGCACAAACAAGTTCGTCCCTGCTCAATTAAAAAAACTAGTGGTCATTATTTTCATCAGAACCGCGCAATAACATATTTATAGCACCCCCTACCGATTCACTAATGAAATCAGACAAACTTATCTTTGATACACCAATACACAAGTTCTCCTGACCCAACTGGCTTAACTGTGGTTATGTTAATCAGCATACGCCAGGGATCTCATCTTCTTAACTGGAACCTTGTTGCACTCACATATTACTGACACCGAAGTCGCCATGCATGTATGACCTTTGTTCCAAATGATTATCCCAGCAATTGAGCTTCAGTACCTCTGGTATGCAACTATGGCCTGCAGTGCTAACCGGTGGACGATCCAGAAATGCTGATCAGCGACTAACTATGATACTGCCTACGACAATAATGGACCACACGGCCTTTGGCAGTAGGTTATTGTCGCAAAATACATACCTCAATGATAGACACATGCCGGAAATTGTAGGATATATCCAAGCTATCTTCGCTGCTCAACTCAACCCACGCAATCTGGAAGTTCCGGGATCGCCAAGGGAACAAATCAAAGCTGAGCTGCAGAGTGTATTGAAATCATTCCGCTCTTCAGACATAGTTCACCCACCAATATTCGTGTGGGTAATAAACCATATGCACTTGATTTAATGTTTAAGAACGAAGAGCTCCATACGCCAACGACAAGGAATCCGCTGTGGACAAGTGATCGCATAACAATCACTTACATGTGCTAGGCCGTGTGTGTCCACAGGAAAATATGTACTTGTTTCGTGCGATAATTTAAAGAAGCTGGTCGGGGAGGACATTTAGGGGATTACCAATTCTCTTTTATTGTTCTTATTGTGATGAACTTGGTTACTATTTCGTGCTTTTATCAAATTTGCATCGGAATTCCTGAATCTAAGTGCTACGATAGCAACATCCCACATCCAGTATGGAACTGGATCGCGCGTGATGGTAAGAGACGAATCACGACGTTACTACAGCACAAACCATAGCCTTGGCAAATGCAGCACCTAGGTATTGCAGCGTACTCACATACCAAACGTCTCCGTGATGACAAGTGGTGCACCGATAGATCTTAGCGGCGTCTTGTGCTAGAAACAAGCTTCTGTGCAAACAAATGAACAGCCTCAGCAAAGTGAAATTGGGTATACCTAAGTCGTCTTAGCCAACGAATGTGCGCAAACAGTGTAGGATGCAACCGATGCTGCATGCCTACAATATGCTTCAATATTCCGCCACACCAGGAACACGCAACTCAAACCTCTCGTGTTCCCAAAATGCCTCTTCCCCTCCGTCACATATGCCATCGTTTCACTTTTCAATCTGCCTGTATTTATTATTCTGGCACAAATCTTACGGCCCTCGAATTCGGTCGTTGCTATTATAATTGGAATAGTAATTTACAGTACTCACCGCGGGCTTTGCTGCTAACCGAAATTATTCTACCCTCTGTTAAACTGAATCATCTCCATCTTTACCAACGTTATAACACTCGGTAGAGGATTTGATTTACCTACCAGCCTGTGTATGAAAATCGCCTCTTGTTGAATTCGGACACAAGACCAGAATCCCTTTCCGAAAAATTAGCAAGAAAGGCTTATGAAAAAATATAAAGCATCATGCAGGCTGGCAAGCATAACTCAAACTCCGTTTCCTTAAAAAGGCTCAAGTTCTACTGTTGCTATCCAGCAATGTACGATCGCTTCTCAGGAAAACTGATGATCTAGCAAACATCTTACAGCGAAGAGAATTTATAAATGCTGCTGTAGTGATGTTGCAAGAAAGCTGGTTGTATTCGGACAATGCTGATGAAGTCCTTGATCTTAATGGTTACTACAATTAGATTTAATCACCCAGGAAACCCCAAATATCGTTGCGAAGGCACCATCAATTAGGTTAAAGGATTGGTGTAAATACGTTTCAAAACTCTCGGAGTAGTCAACAAATTCAGTTAGCTGTCACATATTGGAGAGGAAACCAATTTTTTAATGGTTTACTAACTCTCGTCGTTAGGAACGTGTATTTGGTTACGGGGACAGCCCTCTCCGAATTGCA
Source organism: Dicrocoelium dendriticum (assembly GCA_944474145.2). NCBI lineage: Eukaryota > Metazoa > Platyhelminthes > Trematoda > Plagiorchiida > Dicrocoeliidae > Dicrocoelium > Dicrocoelium dendriticum. The sequence goes on along the minus strand of CALYDF020002198.1, from coordinate 12,201 downwards.
AAAGTTTGCAGACCATCATACTTTGGAGTTACAAAAAGAAATAGAACGTTCCTGCTGTGTTCTCACCGGAGAATTCATTAGTTGTGACAAAACTTTATAAACACAATGGGTTTAGCCAATTTGCTGACGTGCTCTATCAGACCATTTCCTACACAAAACGTGAACCACATGGCAATTCTGATCAGTGCATGGTAAAAATAAGCCCAAGTTATACAGTAAAGCCAATTAACTTGTGCTGATCAGCGGACCGTCTAGAAAGGTTAAACCACAAAGCTTCTCAGGATATAACATCGAAAATCTCAAATGAAAGTTTACACGTTATCCTAGCCACCATTATATCTACTTCATCCACACCGACAAAATTTAAAGTTCCATATTCTCGTACCTCGTCGTATAGTTACTTTAGCATCCTTATTCTATTACGCTTACTAATCAACCAAACAGGAGTGAAAGACCGCTTTCGTGACTGTATGCTTGAAAGAAAATGCAACTTTTTGCTACTTAATTACAACCGCTTCTTCCCATATTAACACGCATAATATATATACATATCAACATTATTTTTAAGAAACAAACTTTTCTATTTTTAAATTGGATTCATGAAACCTGCTTAGATACTCTTATCGGAATGGTAAAATTTTACTTTTTTATTCTTTTATCCATCTATTGTATAACCTTTTTTACTGAAAGTTGAATGTACTGCATACAAATATTTTAATATTCCCTGGGCAGGCCGATCAAAGTGCTAGTATAAAACAGAATAGGTCCTTAGTATTATCGCGAGTTTAATTGATAACAATGAACTAGGTGCAGACCGCTTGTACTATTTGTACAATCGGTTAGTTTATTACCGCAACTGATCTACCTCTCGTTCCGAAGCAAACGGTCGTATCCGATTGTTGATACATGTAATTGCAGACAGTTAAAAATACTGGCACTAGATTCCTCTTATGCAACTTCTTTGTTATTTAAAAATTTGCGGTCAGTATGAGAACTCCTCCTACGCTGACCCCTGGTGGAGAACAGCTAGAAGTCGTTCAGAAATTCAACTACCTGGGAAGTTGTATCATCGCCCGTGGGATCAAAGACGAGATCACGAACCATATAGCAAAAGCACAAAGTGCTTTTGCTAGTCTTCGCCAACTATGGCGCCGGTGCAACATCACTCTTGCCCTGAAAGGTAGAGGGTGCCATGCAGCCGTACCTTGGACCCTACTCTACGGTTGTGAAACCTGGCCGCTTAGATCAACCGACATAAAGAGGCTAGTTACATTCGACCACCGGTGCGTTCGCAGTTTGGCTCACATCTGGTGGGAACATGGCGTGAGTAACGAGCATGTTCGACGCCTTGCTTACGGCACAGAAAAAGGAACTGAACCGCTCAGCACCGTTATTTCACGCACCAGGCTCCGATGGCTCGGCCACGTGTTACGCATGCCTGCCCACCGACTTCCGCGAAGTGCGTTGTTTACTCGCTGTAGGTGTGAATGGAAGAAGAGGAGGGGTGGTCAAGCGTTGACTTGATTGAGAGAAATGATGGCTCTCATTTCGAAGCTGCCCACGGTAGGAGCTTCACGGCACCCTGGTTGGGGTCCAAAAGACTTTGAACACTTTTGGTTAGATTCACTTCCTGACATGGCTAGTAGCCGACTTCAGTGGCGTTCCTACTGTGAGTTTCTTTATCCTTCCCCATCCCTTTCAGCCTTCCCCTCCAATTACGATCTCTTCCCGTCGCATAATATAATTTTATATCATAACTTTGCCTGTTGCATAGTAGCCGGCTGGTGGCTTTCCGGAAGGATGCCCATTCGTTGCTGGTAGCTCAGCTGGCATTCAACTGTTTTACATATTTTCTTTTACTCTTATATATTGCGGCACAGTTGCTGAGGTGTTTTTCTCCTCTAGCTAACGTTTATAATGATGATGTAAAGCTGACTGTCTTCAAAACAAGTTTTCGCAGCATACATTTAAACAAACCATTTAGGTGTAATTATGGAAACGCTTGCCACATAAGTTTATCTTTGCGAATTCAAATCACGGTCACGTAATGAACTACGACACTGTTTCACTGAAATCGCGACGTTGTACATACACATTATGTACGCTGAAAATGCATTCACTCGGAACAGACATGCTATGAAGTCAAGCATAACTATATATATATATATATATATATAATCGATGATAAAATTTTATTCAGATAAAATTTTCTACAGACTTGTACAGTCACATGAATACGTGTGATGAGGTACAGTTTATCAGATTTGTTTACTTGAACGAAGCAGGTTCCAGCCAGATGCGTGTTCTGAGAGATTATCGAGTATAAGGCGCGAGGGTTTTTCTATAAACAAACTGGTTTAGCGTGCGTCAATAGCAATGACCAAGTGGTTTACAGAGATAGATTACTTCCCTATATGGGGATAAAGACGTTTGTAGCCACCATATGAATATGCCCTTACCTGTTGTGAACATAGGAGACCTTGGTTTCGGTTACAAATGCAGAGACGAGTGAATCCTTTCGGAAGATGGTTTTTAAATTTGACGCTGCCGCGGACGGTTTGGTTAGCATTCTGTCATTTGCAATTGAATGCACTTTCCGTTACACGACCTTGGGAACCTACTTTTTATGGACAACAACAGAAGAGCTGCCGACACTGAAGCTTTTATGGATGATTATCAGTCCGTTGCATTGTTAACTATACTTCTGTCGGTTGAACTCCGCGACACTTGTCCATGTGCGTCACTAGTGATAACAACATCAAAGCACTTGCACCACAGTGTTAATATCAAGCATCAAATGGCATCAACTGTGTCTTTCAAGCATTCTATAGGATCATCCTACAACAGCAGAGTAGCTTACATATATGTATGATAGCGACAGCCGAAGCTATGTGCATTTGATATTTACCACCGCATCAATGCTGCTAATGAAAAATTAGCCATACTCTACGGATACACCGAAGAGCGAATTTGGTTGACATATAGGCGGTTGCAATGGATATAGAACAAAATTCACATCGATTACACTGCATTCTTTTCAAGCACTTTATTGGTACCTTATTTGTTTCCTTAAAAGTAATCTGAAAAATTTGTCCCTAAGGTTGGTTTCTTAATGTGATTTCACGGGCTAATGAACGTGTCAATGAAATCAATTGTTCACATTTGGTTATTTGTTGCTTCGAATAGCCACGGTATAAGTTATGTTCGTTGCGAACATAGTTTCTTTAAAATCGTCAGCCTATTAATTATGGTTTTGTAAGCTTCAGCTTCAGCTGACGCACAATAGTTGATCTCCATTTTTTCGCTACAAGATATCCGTTCTATTAATTGTGCAAATTGATACATTTCTGTCTACAGGGTTAGCATGCGAATAAATAACTTTTGGTTGGAATCTTTGGTCTGACTAGCCACACTGCACTACGCATATGAAAACAACGCCATGTATTCCAGTAAACTAACTTGTAATTCGTTTTGACATTAACTCTTGGGCGCTAAGCGCTAAAACGGCAAATTTTAACAACCTATAGACTGAGACAGTATTTAAGAGCAAGTATAATACTTAATGTACAACACTTTTCAATCATTTGTCCGATGAGCGAGGTGAATAGGCGAAAGTGTTTCTTCGGACCTTGTAGAAAAACCGCGTAGTAATGCCCAGAGCATAAGAAATCCCGCGCAGTACAATGTATATATTTGCTAGTGATCACATATCAGGTCGCGAAGCAGTCCTAAGTCTCTGGAAGATGTGTTAAGGTAAGGCAACTGGCCGTTCACGGTGTGATGACGAGTAGCCGCAAGTGTGGTGATAATGAGGAACTCAGACTTGCTTGCATTAAGGGGGAGTTGAAATTCAGTGGACCACGTTGACAGACGATCTAATTCATACAGTAGGGAAGTGCGGTCCTCCTGTTTCTCAGTGATCCACCAGTTTTTCAAATCACCTCCAAACATGGTGATGGAGCTGCTGCGGTAGATCGTTGATATGAATAGGAAAAATACTGGCCCAGATACAGTTCTTTGAGCCACGCCAATGGTCAATGGGAACCAGTCTGTCAGGTAGCCATTGACCTGTACTCTAAACTTTCGTCCCACAATGAACTCGTGTAACTGCTGAAGTGGCTGAAGTGCCACCGATTTCGCAGGTCCTCAATTTACGAAGGAGTACCACGCGGTTTACTTTGTCAAACGCCTTAGTACAGTCGCTGTACACCACATCAACATCCTTCCGTTCGTTGAGAGCTCGTACCCAATCGTGATTTGCGTACATCAAATTGGTGGTGCACGATCTCTCTTTCATGAATCCATTTTGCGTTTGCGTCCATACCTACATCGATGCCAAGAATGACAGCGGGCACCTGTCCACAAATTCGCAAGAAATTTGGGTAAGAGCAAAGTCAAACAGAGCGGTCTATAGTTCTCTACCTTACTCGGATCACCACTCTTGGAAAGCGGTCTCACTCTCAAGCATTTCCAGTCGTTTGAGACCGATCCTTCAGAGAGTGAGTTATTGAATAGTTTTGTCACTGCTTGTGAGATGGCGTTTGATAGGGACTTAAGTATTAGTCGGTGAATTCCGTCTGCTCCAAGGTTGACTGCATTACATTGTAGGCTACCAAGCACGACTGGCGCAATCTGTGCCGGTACTGAAACAGCTACCAGTTTACTGGCAGCTTGTTCCACGCTGGAAATGAGCATTTGTCCGTTCTAGCTCACTGAGACCAGCAGGTCTTCCGCAGGTTTCAGTTGACATTTCATGTAGGCAAATATTCTTTTGGGGGCGGTTGTGGCCAAGGCTGATAGCTCCTCTTCGAACTGCCGCCGTCGCTTAATCTCTGCCACATAGCAAATGTCACGCTGTTTCTTGTACCTCGTGTAACCTTCATCACAACCCGAGACGAAGTATCCATCACAAAGTTCGCGAAGCCATAGCGGTAACTGTTTATATTCCTTATCAATCTAATGCGGTTTGACAAGTTCGACTTTTGAATAGTTCAGGGGAATTAGTCGAGTACCCAGCGAGTTAACCTTCCCTTCAATACTGACCAAAAGGTCTCAAGTGACGCATCCTGTGGTAGTGTCCAATCAGCCTAATTGGCAGCTTGGAGGAGCCCGTAGAAGTCCGTCTTCCAATAGTTGAATATCGACTTCCGCTTATTGTAATACGGTAAAAGCGATGCTATGCTTGGCATAATTGAGCAGTGGTCACTGTTCGCCAGGGGTTCAAAGACTGACATCTTATAGCTTTTGCTCGCAGCTCGCAACCATTATGTCCAGACAAGATTCCGAGTGCGGATTTATGCGCATCGGTTGAATGAGAAGTTGTGTTACCCCGATTTTAATAGTCAATTTAGCGAATTCAGCGCCTCAACGTCGTCATGACCGGGAAGACGCCGAACGTCTGGACGAGATCTCTTAGGTAAATTTAGATCCCCCATCATGCTCATGTGCTTCTTTATATGTGGCAGTTAATCGCAACAACCGCCACGGTATATAAGCCTCACTATTAGTTCTGCGCGTCTGAGGCGGATTGTGTGCCACAATTACTCGCATAAGTTATTCTCGCTCTGATAAGTGCTGATAACATTGCCAGATAGTGACGATTTGATATGAAACACAGCACCGTCGTGAGCCCATGATTTTAGTCGCATCGGAAACCAGAGTATCCTGATAAGGCGACGTTGATGCACAAGCAAGTCTCTGAAAGTCCTAAAACCTTCGGCCGCTCCAAGGCATCGAATCTGCAAAGTTCGTCATGTTTGTTCATTAGGCTGCACACGTTGGCGAATGCCCACGGACGTCCTGGAAGGTACATACACCCTTTTTGATCACCCGAAAACTTACTGCGTTTGGGCTCAGTTACCGCAGTGTTCAAACGATCACTGTATTCCGGTTCCAAGTCTCGGCTGGCTAGCTTAACAACTTTCATGTGGGGCCAGCTAGGTGCCTCGTGTTAATCACGTTCTAGCGCATAGTTAGATAGTAGTGTTCCAGGACGTGTAGGGTTTCCGTCTGACAAGCGTTCTTCCTATAAAAAGCTACTAAGGTTCGTTTCACTACACTGTGACGTGGCGGATGTGATTTGTCACTAAATAAAGTCACTGCTTCCTCCCCTTCCGGAGAATCGCGACTTCAGGAAAGTCATCCAGTTCGAAGAGTTATATTGAACCCTTCATACAATGACAAACACGGTAAAAAACACGACTTCAGTCACACTTTAAAACTGTACTCACCATGCCCACTAATACTACACGTACATATATACAGAGACATAAATCCAGTATATTACTGCTTAGCTTACCATATTTTTTTACAACTACCGACTAAACCTATTTGTGTTAGCATGGTCATGAATTCACAAAGGGGCCCCGCACTGTCGAGAGCAAAACCTTTATTTATTTATGCTTTTTAGCCTTGACAGACAGGACAGTATGAGCTGCGACATATTGGGATTTGCAAAAGTGATTCTCAACGGTCGACATTACTGGTTAGTTTTCTAGCCAACTCGGACGATTTGTTTAACCGTCACACTGCTTTCACCCACATCCAAGAGTTTATCGATGAAACCCTAGAGAAACTCAACCACATAATCATAAATTATCTGAGGGTTTTCATCTTTTGAATCTGCTACGAGAAAGAGAACGAGATTATAACTCCTCCGCGAAAAAGATGATGAGTCTCTGGAAGCATGACTAGTGGCGCTTATCGTTTTGGGTTTGTTTATCAGCAGGGGAAGCCCTAACTCTATTACGTGGCCCCTTGCGATTTTGAGTGTTCCATGGATCCTATATATTGATGACGGCATCCGGTTTCGGATTTGCGTGTCATTGTGGGCAGCCCCAGGACGCATGCGCCTACAGAGGGACCATGGGTGGCTGGTGCTGCACCAGCCACAGCTCCATCCACACACCCCATATCTAGTGTAAACCCGACGGAATAAGACCGGGAGGCATGTCGATGTGAGCCACGTTTCATCAAAGGAGCCGGCCCACACTCCTTCACCAGGCGAATACAAGCACGCTGTAATGGGGAATCAAGTGCTAACAAGGCGGTGGCTGGACCGTTGTACGCTCCACACAGAGTGCATGAAACCACTCTTTGATCGTAACACGGCCACAAGGACCATGTACTCCGTCCCCTCCAGCAACGATTAACTGTCTCCTAGAGCCAGTATATATGAGGTAGTGGGTAATAGACAGGTAGGCACCTTGTCAACAGGCACATCAAGCGCAGCCACACCGGGGATATCAAGCAACAGCCAATCATTTGAGAGAAAGTTAACAAAGAAAAGAAATCGAGCAATGCATAAGGAAACGGTGACATAAATTTTAAATTAATGAGCATATTGAATAAGTTGTTTACAAACGAATCCGAGATAAGTTAACGATTTCAGAAAGTACATTTTACAGAAATGCCACAAACACGGAAATGTTATCAAAATTAACCACGTGTGGTTTTATAGAAGAGAGTATTGTTAGACATTTATGAGGGAAAGCATTAGGACAAATATACAAACCGACCACCTGAAAAAAAGAGACTTGCATGCAAGCACGACGTTAGTATATCGAATGCAGCGTACCTACAAAGGCTGCGCCGTCTCTGCCTGCCTGCTTTGTCTGCAGGACCCGTCGTCGCTTCGGTGGTGGTCCCGAGTGGCCTTGCTTATAGCTCAGTAGGCCTTCATGACTCAGGCACTTGCGACCACATGTGCTACAGCACCCTGCGCCCGATTTCGAGGGGGTAAAACCCATGGTTGCTTGCCACTTCCAAACTTGGCGCATCTTCTCTGAATGTATGAGGTCATTCTTCCGCACTTCGGCAACTGCCTTCGTTATTAGATCGCGCCATGCACGCCGATCAACCACCTTCGATTCCCATGACCTGCCATCAATATTAGAACGTGAGAGGCTTACTTTGACGATGTCCTGGTAACGTAACTTTGTTCCCCTGCACGCCGCTTCCCAATATTTAGCTGACCATATAAGAGTTGTTTCGGTAAATGCGTGGAATCCGACATATATATATATATATATATTTGCAACCGCAGGTACAATGAACGAGATAACTAAGTAACAGTGTACATTTTATCTCCTAGGCCACAAGGTGTCCCACATAGTTGTGAACGCAGAGCATACAAAGAAGGAAGCCATGTATTTCGTTTACGTTTAACTTCCGTATTCGGTTAACAAATATGTCCCTAAAGCTATAGTCGGTTGGTACCCTTAGGATAGGCTAGATTACATCAGACATTTGCCAACTTCTGATACGGTTCACCTACCACTGAAACAATTGGTGGTAAGGGGATGTATGCCTTGTTGGTTTTCGACAGTCCTTACAATTAAGGAATCCGAGATGTTCAAGTAATAGGCAATATCAACCTTTTCACGTGATTCCATCCCACCGTCGTTAGGGTCTTTATTTCACGAACTTTTGATTTCATAACCTGTTTGCTTTTATCGCTAGCTGTCACCTCACAAACGAATCGACTAAAGTCGGCGAGAAACCTTTACATCTTCTGGATTTAGCTCTGTTTTTCCGTTGTGATGAAAGTTGATCCCATATCCTGCCTTAATATTACAACCCTTTCGTTGCGTAGCTATGCATTAATGACTTGCAATGATCTTTCGACATGGTACGATAACTCTCGGTGCCACTAGCGCAGGACCGTTTGACAAGGTCTACCCTCGTAGTTGTAAAGCAAACGCATGTCTCCTCATTTGTTTGTGTTTAAATGGGGCGATGTTCGTACAAATGTGTAAACTGAGTCTCGACTGCTATTCTACCACAAAGACTTGGTGTAATAGAGAAACTGAATCCTAGGGACAAGTTTCCAAATTGCGGGCGATCTACTGGAGAACTGATATCCCGAGCAATTTAGAACACAAAACACACACAGTACTCTAGGAGAAACCATCAACTGACGTTCCTAAGAAAAAGCGAACACTAGCCTGCACACGAATTTAGTCTAAATATAGTTGCAGGATGCATATACTTACAGCTTATCAATGTAAGGCTCAGATTTGTCAGAAACTTGATGTTTGAATCACCCGCCGGCGTTTTGCGTATAGTGCAGCAATCGCCTGATGGTGTTTGCTAACACGTTGTCCAAACTACTAAATATAACCCCAAGATATTTGTGCAAAATGTTTACTTCAATTCCTCAGGCGAGTTTCGCTTCGTTATGTGAACTCCCTGTTTCAAGAAACCCGGGAGGAAGAAATCCAGTGGGTTCAAATCTTCTGACTGAGCAGATCGCTCTATAGGTCTTCTTCGCCCGGTCCAAAGGCAAGGGAACGTCTGGTTGAGATAATCCTGCACCATTTGTGCATAGTGTGCAAGTGCGCCATCTTGTTGCAACCAAATGGTACTTAATAACCCAACCTCTACCGGTTATTGAATGAAACAGTTTTGTAGTAATTCATTGTACAAGAATTCTAGAAAGCGTAGGGCATTGGTACTGCAAACCAACAACCTACCGATCACATTACCGGAAAAGAGAAACGGTCCCACGACTTTTGTCCAGTTAACCCAGCCCATACCATGAGCTATGCTCCAGGTTGCATACGTGAAGCGCTTCATCGGCATGGAATAAACGTTGCTCAAAAGTGTAGCTTTTACGCACCGTTCAAACGGAAAAGCGCCTTATCGGTAAAAAGATTGGAATGGATGTCCATATTATTCAAAAACCTGCGGCAAAAATCAAGTCGCTTCTCCGGATCACAAGGGTTTAAAACCTGCACATGACGGGCGCTATAATTCCGGAATCTCCTTTCCTTCCAAATCCTATGGATAGCATATCTGGTGGTGTCGCAATGCTGGGCGAGTTTACGAATGGTCATATCAAAGCTTCCGGATATTTCAAGAATAACCACACAAGCAGAAAAGTCATCCGTGGTGATGCGAAACCGCCCTGTCTTTGGCGCCGCGCACATTTCCATTTTTCTCAAATTTGTTCATCAGCCTACGAAAGTACCGTCCGTTGAGGATAACGTAGTGGATAACGTTGTACTGTCAAGCAGTTTGTTCAGTTACAACCGCACTCACGATACTGAAGAAAAATACACTGGCTGATTAACTGGCATGTAACGCGATTCGGATTGAGGGTAAGTTGATGACGGCGGCATATGCTCATCATCCATCAAACAGCCAGTGATCCGATAAAAAATGGCAAGAATTTCACCACCTCGTCTAGTCATAGCCTGACTGCTGAGCGTGTGTGTGTGTGCAGTTTGTTACCAGCCTCGCCCTCCACTGGTGAGGACAGCGCTCGTTGCCCTCACGCTGACCTCGTTTAGTGGTCTGCCTTTCAGTCCGCAGTCATATGGGAGTCAGGTTATTGTGGATAATGCGGTCGGCTGTCTCCGCGCCAGATTGGAGGTCAGACGATTCATTTCGCAGTCCAGTCTCCAGTTCGCATGCGGCCCGAGAATCGGGGCAGAGACAACAATGACACAGCTTACGCGTAGTATCATGGACGCTTGCGCTCCTGCACAGCGTGCCGATTGGACGGTTTTAGTTTAGAGAGGACGCGTCGGGTTTCTTTAGGCGCTCATTGATGCAACAAACAGGGATGCCGCTGGACCTATATTGACAGGCTGCCTGTAGGTACTCGCATGCGCGTAAATGTTGACGGCCCGGGTAAATTACACATATACTTAAGCACACAAACCTTTTCACTGATTTGGCTGTCAGAAGCACGCACATCAGTCCCGCTGCAGCTCGTGATCTATGGGCTGGTCAACTTATTTAAGTTGAATTACTGCTGACTGTCATGGCCCAAGTTGTCAACATACAACTTACACTGGCGGTAAACATGCAGAGTTCTGATTCCATAGGGTTTACACAGTGATCGTCCAACGTATGAAAAGGTGGTTATCTTAGAGTGATTGTCAACTTTGAAGGTGTTATGATATATGGAAGATATTTTCATGGTTGAGAAATGCAAACATTTCACATGGTAATATTTTAGCGGCAAATGGCACCGTAAATCACGTTTAGTTGAAAATTTGTTAAATCTAGCAATGACACATTGATTAAGTTCTGAAATATCCACCATATTTTCTGTACTTGCAAATCGCATTTAAGATTTTACCGACAATGATATCCTGGAGAGATAAAAGATACCTACGATTAACTTCCGGAAAATCATGAGACTGGTGGCAATTCAAAAGCTTAAATGGAGAACACCGTAATAAATGGTAATTTAAGCCTATGCGAAATGCACATTCGTAGAGGCAAGATATAATTAGACGAAATTGTTTGAACGAGTTCTAAATAAGGAACGTGATTGAAGTAATCTGTAATGGAAAAGTTAATGCAATATTGCAATATGAAACCTCTATTAGCAAAAGGCACTAAGCTTACATATATCTGGCTAAAATATACATCACTATAGCAATTTTACAGCCACCATTGCAATGTCAATTTGAATTCCAGAATGATTAAACACAATATGAACACCTAATAAATTGACATATACCTCAAAATGTCACTCAACAGCTTAAAGATAATTTGTATTCTCGGAGAGAGGTTTTGAAAAGCTGTTCATCGGGATTTACTGCTGTTAACCTAACATATTATTTTGGCAATCTTCGAAAACCTATTGGATACTGGGCTGTTGCGTTGCTCCTGGGATCTCACTTGGTATTCAGTGACAAGTAAGAGACGTGTCAAATACTGGAAAGTATAGGTGTTTGAGGCGACTAAACACAATGTGCATTGTGCAGGCTACAATAAAATGAGGCGATTCAATAAGAGCGAGAAACGGTGCAGCAATTTACTCACCAACAACAATTTGGGTCAACGAAATTACTGTCGGTGGTACAAGCGAACGTTTTGACGGTTAAAACAACGGTAATATCTACGGTTGCAATATAATGGAAGAGCATGCTTTTCGGTACACTACAAGGGCCTCCCTTAGAAGGCTAAAGGATGGAAGGCTTTGTTGGAGCTGTTAGTGTGAGAAAACGGGAGCTGAGGGTGGGTACGAATAGTTGCATGGGCTTGAACACGGGCTCTCAAATGGGCTATGTAGCAGGGTTCACTGGGTGCAGCCTTTTGTTATTACTGATTTATGATGATCGTGTGGACCAGAGTGCATCATCGGTGGGCTGTCAGAGAAGGCTAAACGGGCTTCAAAAATAACTGCCTAGACCAGACAAAAGGCCTGCAGTAAAATTCGTCCTCTGCAGACCCCACGGTGCT
>CALYDF020002196.1:0-75450 GCA_944474145.2 Dicrocoelium dendriticum | reverse complement strand
TCAGACGCGGACGGAACGTGCGAGCTGCCCGCCGCACACGGAATGCGATCGCCGCCGCTAACATGATGAACAACGCTACTGCCCCACTGCACAGCTTTCGGACAAACAAGTAGCTTAATACCAGTCCGTGCAATCCTTACGGTACGGTTGCGAATCCTGGCCCCTTAGACCGGCGGACATGAAGAGGCTATTTACGTTCGACCATCGGTGCCTTCGCAATTTGGCTCACATCTGGTGGGAACACCGCGTGAGTAACAAGCGTGTTCGGCGCCTTGTTTACGGCACAGGAAAGGAACTGAACCGCTCAGCACCGTCATTTCACGCACCAGGCTCCGATGGCTGGGCCACGTGTTGCGCATGCCAGGAAATAGACTTCCACGACGTGAGAGTTTTGCTCACCGGGGATGTGGGTGGAAGAAGAGGGGGGGGCAAGCAATGATTGGTTCGGAGGACTGAAGACCCTCACTTCTGTGCTGGCCTCCGTTGGAGCGTCAAGGCTCCCTGGTCGGTGTCCAAAAGACCATGAACACGTTTTCCGGGATAGCTTGGTGACATGGCAATGAGCGGAACTCAGTGGCGTTCCCACTGAGACTTTCTTCGTTCCTCCCTATCCATTTTAGCCTCCCCTCCACGTACGTTCTCATTTCAGCGTAAATAAATAATAAAATAATAATAATAATATTTTTTTCTTTTTGTCTAGTAGCCGGCTGGTAGCTTACTGGAACGATGCCCATCCGTTGCTCGTAGCTCAGCTGGCATGCAACTTTTGTATTTATTTTCCATTCTCATTTATTTATTGCGGCACAGTACTTGAGGTGTTTCCCACCTCTAGCTGACGTGTAGAATAATGATGATGACTGTGCAATATAACAGGACGTGTTGGGGAATCCCCACCCCACTCACAAATACCACCATTTCCGCGGTGCTACCAAGGTGACTGCAACCGAAATCAATGACACATCCCATGTTACAAACCCGCTGTTTACAGATAACCTAGCGAATTAAGGAAACATTACTCACCTACCTCATTTGCGAAATGTCATCCCCAGCGCCTTACAATATTGCCAGTGATGACTGAAGTGCCTAACCCGTCGCTACTCATTCCCCTTCCTCCGTCCTTGAACTTTGCGGGCTACGGCTGGCCACCACTAACGGAACTACAGGGCAAGGCCGTTCTCTATCAGCTTCACAGCCTTTACAGCTTACTATTGTCTGGCATAACTAACCCGCTTCGTGACCGCCCTGTGACCATATTGGACCAGATGTTGGACGTATTGCACACCCACCAAGTCTCTTTAACTCAATTACAGGACGGAGACTTAAAAGAATGCCTTACAGCATACATCCATGGGTAGATATTGCTCCCATAACCTGGCTTGTTGTCCTTTTTAACCCTCAAACGCATACCATCCTGTAAGTTTCCTTATCTGAGGGCGTATTCCTTTCTTGATCCCACATAACCCTGACATCTGAATATCTGCTTACCATATTGGTCTAGCGCTGTGTAGGCTGTCTCTCCTACTACTATCTGGTAGCTTTCACACTCCTTAGATAAAGTCGGGTGGGTTTCCGTAGGTACCATGCATTTACATCTACCATACATCCATCCCAAATGCCTGCTAGCTTCCTCGAAAGTTACCCTCATATCTGCTGGCGGGAAGTGCCTCTTCCTTCTCCCTAAGCCGGTCTCGTCTGAGCTCTGTCGCCTGTTTTTTGACAGCTGCTACGCGACTTACGTATACTGACTCATGTTTAGCACTTCCACTGATCATTCCTTTTCCTTTGCTTCCATGGTTTCTCTTCTATATGTTCGCATCTAAAGACGTTTCAATCTGATGATGCACTTAGTTGTCTGAGCCACTTAGGCCACCGTCGCATCACCTGCACTGTTTGTTGCCTGCTTCATGCGTTCGTCTTGATTTGACTCACCTTTCTTTGATGTTTACATACCTCGCTTGGACCATTACTTATCTTATTACTTATCCTACACAACACATTCAGACTAAGGAACATGGTATGCTTGCAAACATGTGGCAATAGGTGCCATACACATAGCGGAGTCAATCCGCCTACGTATTACTAGCATGCCACCGCATTATTATACGACAAACTTAGGGCCATGTGATTCTCAACTTACCGTACAACACGGCGATCTGAGATGACACGGCGCACAGCATCGGAACCGAACGGGCCATATATCCTTACGTGCACGACAGTATACCAGAAATGCGTTGAGGTGAAGGGGTGATAATCACCCATACCGCGGTTACCGCTGTAGCGCTGCAACTGGGAAGAACTGCGTAAAAATAGTTACAAAGGTTAATTGAGCAACCTACCCATCGTAATCGCACGTGCAGGGGGCGTCGTTCATCCTGCGACAGATGTGTTAGGAGGTAATCATGACATAATGGGTAAATGAAGAATCACATAAGTGACGATGATGTGCAAATACTCCTTCCGCGGGAACTCATCCTACAATGCCATGTCATCGTACACGGTAGGTACCGAAAGTGCAGTTGAGTGGAGATTAATCCCTGGACTGCGCGTTGCCGCGACAGTGAATCACTGGAACTGGGGCGTAGTTGAAAAATTTCCGTTAACTTACACCTTACCAAATAGCTGCAATTCACAAGGATCTTCATGCACCGCGTTAGCCTTCCATTCAGCGATCACAGTACAGGCAGGTATACTCCTCTTCGCCGTTGTATGCCGCGCAACTTTGATAGAACCACCGTTGGCCTACGTCACACATAACCCACTGAACTCCATTAACAACGGTTGCGTTATCCTCCTTCTTCGGACAAAATGCGCATAAGCTTAATACCGACGGTGCCGATATCCTCCGCATCCTTTTCTCCGCTTTAGAACCAACGGAGATGGTGGTTCCGAGACGCCGGAATTTGGAAAGACGTGCCGAGGTGTACTGCGCAGGAACCTCCGTCACTCGCAGTTGGATGGGAGATTTCCGTTTTCTGGAGCCAACCGATGCGGGTTTCCCATTCTCTCTGCTGTGGTCCCCTGAAAAACATCCGCCGGCACGTCACGTACCCCATCGTTATGTTGCACGGAGCTTGTGCTTGGCATGCTGTCTGCATCCTTTGGCAGTCCACATCTCGCCGTTCTGTGCCAAGAGTGTCCCGTTAATCGATCATGCCAGTCTTCCACGTCCAGCGGAATAGGGTCACGGCAGTGCCGCGTAGTGCAGTACAGGGATATATCGCTATGCTCGGACATCAACTCCGCCAGCCTCCTAAGACTCCTGAGTAATGTGTGGTACCGCGCCGATCCAAGGCTGCAAACCTGCGTTTTCAGTTCCGCCATCACCTCCTCCGTCTTGCGAAGTTTAGTTGCCTTGTCCACCGCGCCTAGCTCAATGACATCTCCAGCATCAAAGAAGGTCACATCCGTAACTCCCGCAGCCTCCGGGGAGCAGTCAACCGGCCGACTGCATGTAGCATTCCATCTACAATCTCCTACAATACTGTCAGTAGGCTTCCACTTCCTGGCGGTGACGTAGCACATGTGCGCACATGACATTCGCCATTTCAGGTGAAATTCACATTCGCAAGAGTCATCCATCACTTTATACCGCCGCCTCTGCACCGCGAGTGCATTCTACCATCCAGTGCGTGCCCGCATCATGCAATGAGGCTATCCCCGCATTTCTCCAATGCCTCAACATCTGCTTACGAGCGTACGGAAGAAACTGCGTCAATATGGGGGCTGAAAGCGACAGCTTCACAGGTGGAACGTATGGCGTCGCACTGTGTCTCCCGATCGCCATTTGCCGGTCTTGCATCCACGGAGCAACTCTCTCAATAATCACAGTGAATAACGATCGCAGGGAAGGTTGCTCGGTCAACTGTTTCTTCAGATGTTTATTTTCATCCTCCACTCTGTTCGTCGTTGTGCAACCGAACAAACATACCGCACGCTGACGATGAGCCGCCCACGCGGATGCCCATGGAAGCTATGTACGTCGAACGTACCGGTACAATTCCGCACTCTTGCCTGCAAGCGCTCTCAGAATCCAGCCGAAATATCTCGCATCACGGGTGTAAACCAACAACACCAGCCACTGCCGAAGGAGGTTTCGCACACCATGATTCAGACCAGCAAGTTGTGCATACCATCGGTACATATCCCTCATGACGTGAAAACGGCAAAATACAACCACCGCGTTCGGATCCGTGGACAACGGCGCGCCAACTTGCGCCATGCACTGACGATGTGCAAGGCAACATCTCTTTCATAGATTCCACCTCCAGCCTGTAGCTGTACGCCGTCTCATTTGGCAACAACGCGCAAAAATATGAATACGCAAGTTGCGTTACATCTATTAACCTACAGTGCCACATTATATAGCCGCCATAGTTCAACTGGTGCATTGCATCGGCCAACAACACCTCACAGTACCGCGCAGCTATGGATTCCATGCAAGACGGCACGAAAAATACATATTTAATTATGCTTCCTTCCCTCACTACCCGCTATCTGCCATCCTTCTCCAGCAAATCGGTCACCTCGCATACCTCCCCTGCCTGCTGCTTCCGGTGACGCCTTGTCACCGTTTTTATGTCGTCCACTGTCAACACTCGCCCATGCTTCCGGTTCATGTACCGACGAATCTCACGGGTACTTCTAAACACTGACATAAGGCTCAAAATCTCTTGCTCCTCAGCTTCCGTCAAGTGCCGATTCTGCGGATACAGCCACGGAGTACCCAAATGGGAATTATGTTTATGCCACAGATCCACTTCACCACGCTCGTACTAATCACCCCTCAATACGAAGGAAAACCTTGCTTTTCGGTCCAGCATTGTATAACTATTTGGTCATGTTAGAGCATTATCAATATAAAACTCACCGTTTACCACGAACGTTTCTCCGAGTACCATGCACACACTAGTAATGCGCATATTGGTATGGATACCCTTCTGGCAAGTCATCCGTTTGTAACGAGTTCGAGTAACCACTGACCGCTTATAAAAGGCAGTCGCAGTAGCCTGCTGAAATTTATTCACATCCTGTTCCATGTCCACAAATTTTCGCAATATAATCTCACTAAACGATTAAACATAGGAAGATCGTCCACCATGATGACAGCTTCCAACGACGCGCCACGGTTCAAAACTGCACCTCGTTATCTACTTGCACAACAACATTGTTAAAATCCACAAACTTTTATATAACCACATACCCTAAATCCTCATGAAACTCTTCATTATACACCATACAACAAAATTACACGACGGGTTATCCCCTCGGGCTCTACGTCCGAGGGGAAACAACCGCGTTCGGAGAGACTAAGCGTGTGGTGCACTAATTGTAGTGTGCGTAACAAATGGGGGGAGGGATTAGTGACGCGTTGTGAGCATGTTGATGTGGCCACTGTGTCGAAGTCCTCTCTCTCTCCAGATGACCTTATTGGTGATCTGTTTATAGACTTTGCGTGCTACAGGGCTGACAGGCCCGGGTATCAGACTGGTGGAGGAGTACTCTTGCTTATAAAGTGCCAATATAAACACTGCGAGGCTCCATTTATAATGAGCTGCTAATGTTCAGGCGGTATTCTGCTATGTAAAAGCATGGGGTAGATTGGAGATTATAGTATGTGTTTATCGTAGCCCATCCTCCACGCGAGAACAGGACAGGAATCTTGGTATTTTACTAAGACAGGCGGCAATGGCCGCACCTAATTTTCTGATCGTCGGTGACCTAAACCTTCCACATGCTGATTGGCAGCATGCTGAAAACAGAGTGGGTACTTTAGAGAAGGAACTAGTAGATTGGATGCACGTAAATGCGTTCGAGCAATACGTCAATGTTCCGACTAGGAGTCGTACTGGGAGTACCCCTTCAACCTTTGATATCGTGATCGTCAGACATGGTCACTTGATTGACCTATGCGTGGAGCCACCCATAGGTAAGAGTGATTATTGTGTTTTGACCTTTTCTCTGGACACACCGAGGCTTTCAGAGAACCGTCGAATGGGAAGAGATTTAAATCGTATTGATTTTACGAAGCTGCGGGATCGAGCCCTTCAGATCACTTGGGTCCCTGAACAGGACAAGGCCACTTTGGAACAGAGGTGGCTTCTACTTAAAAGTGGACTTGTACAGTTGCTGAATGAATCTGCTCCCCTTCGCCCCAGGAGACATCTTCGAAAACCCCGATGTTGGAGAAAAAAAATTGATAGAGCGTTAAAGAGGCGCAATGCTGAGTGGAGAAAATATCAAGAAACTCGGGGCTTCCGACGTTGGCTGCAGTACCTAAGGTGTCGAAACATGGCTATTAAGTTACAGCGGCAGGCGAAGTACTCATATGAGCTTAGGTTGGCGAAATTTGCGAAAACTAATCCTAAGTGTTATTACAGTTATGTCCAGTCAAAGGCTTCTTTAAGAGAGGTGGTCGGTTGTCTAACCATGGAGGACGCTACCCAGGCTGTAGACGACGTTGATAAAGTAGAAGCGCTGCTACGTGTCTACCAAAGCCTGCATCGGAAGGTTAGTGAGTCAGCCTTGCTATCACAGCCGCACTGCTCAACTAGCTACACAATGCGGGAAATTATTCTCAATGTGTCAGAGGTCTTCACTGTGCTGGCCAGTTTGAACCCTTATAAATCGGCTGGTCCTGATAGCGTACATCCCGCCATAGTTAAGCCTCTGGCTGATATCCTTCAGTATCCCGTAGCGGAGTTATCCAGCCAGTCTCTTCAAGAAGTCAAACTGCCACGTGATTGGAAGGAGGCGACTATTGTCGCCATCCACATGGGGGTTCTAAGTCGGTTCCTCTTAACTATAGACCTGTTACTTTGACCAGCATCATGCTGAAATGCTTGGAAAAACTTATAAGGAACAGGATCTGTGAGCACTTGACTGAACACAATCTAATTAGAGCGGAACAGCATGGCTTTCCCAAAAAGAAGTCTTGTCTTACCAATTTATTGTGCTTTTTAGAGGAGATTACCCGTTGTCTTGATGGTGGGATATCGGTAGAGGTGTGCTATTTGGACTTCAGTAAAGCCTTTGACTCCGTGAATCATCGATTTTTATTTGAGAAGCTGACATGGTTTGGATTGCATCCTCAACTATTACTATGGCTCTCTGAATTCTTACGTGGAAGGACGTTCAGAGTCAGCGTTGGGGAAGCGAGTTCTAGTATTGGCCATGCCTACAGCGGTGTCCCCCAAGGTTCGGTTCTGGGTCCATTGCTGTTTCTTATGTTTATAAATGACCTGGCTCCTCTTCTTGAGGATTCCTACTACATCTTCGCAGATGACTTGAAGCTATTTAGTAGGGGAAACCGAACGACATTGGCTAAGGACATCATCACTGTGGTGAATTTTTCAAGCCAATGGGACCTACCTCTAAATGCCAACAAATGTCAACTTTTGACTAGTAGTGGTAGCGGAATTGCCGTTCAGTCTCCTGTAGGATCTCTATCATTGCGGTGTACTGACGAAGCCCGTGATCTAGGTGTCATCGTAACGAACAATGTTAAGCCTTCGGCACAGTGTCGCCATGCTGCCAATAAAGCACGATACGAGTTAGTTCGTCTTAGGAGGGCGCTGAGTAACACTAAAGCAGAAGTATTCTTGCCCTTATATAAAGCAGTGGTCAGGCCACATCTGGATTATTGTGTTCAGGCCTGGTCACCGTACCTCCGGAGTGACATCATTTGTATAGAAAAGATTCAGAAACTTGCGACCAGGATGATTGAAGGTCAACGAGGGATATCTTACGAAGATCGTCTAAGTAGCTTAGGATTATTTTCCTTGGAACGGCGTAGGTTAAGAGGGGATTTGATAGAGACGTTTAAGATCATTAAGGGACTTAGTGGTATTAGTTCCACCCATCTGTTTGAGTTGGCTACGTCAGACCATCTGCGCGGGCATCGCCTGAAGCTCAAACATCACAGAGCTCGTTTGGACATCAGGGCACAGTTTTTTACGAACCGAGTAGTTAACTTCTGGAATAACCTTCCTTCTGATTTAATGGAGTCTGAGACCGTAGAAACCTTCAAAAGAGGCTTAGACAATTGTTGGCCCATCCTATTTCCAGAGATATTGTAGTTGTACTGGAATATGTAGTGTATTTTGATGCTGGCATATGAAAGTGCAGAGATTGCTCTTGTTCTTGCTTCATTCCATTGCAGAAGCAAGAAGAGACAATTCAACGTCGAAGTGCCGGGGGCCGCTTCACTTACCGGCACAAGAACTGGACGCTCGTTAGGCGGAAGCCTCTATCGTCCATCTGACCTGACCTGACCTGACCTAGTCCACTATTAGCATAGCGTACCATACCACCCTCACCAAATTATGCACATAACCGATTGGTTAGAATCCCGGTCCGTGCCATACTGATCGAGCTTCATAGCTGAAATAACATGGAAGATAGGGTTTGAATAAACACTTGAAATGAACTTTGGCTGTTGTCAAAATTTCTCTGATCCGAGATATCTTGGATCGTTTAAAGTGGTACTGGCTAAAACGGCGTTGGCGCTCACTGATAATTTTCCCGGTTGTTCCGAGTTTTAATCCCGTTTGCACCCTGTTTTTACCTTTTTATTGCGGTCGTTTTACTATTGTATACGTGTTGTAATTCTACTCTGTTTTCCACATGAACATGGCTGTCTCGCTAAACACCGAGGCGGATGGACCTATGGGGTCCTCGTTTGATGAGTCTACTGCAGATTACGGACAGGTTAACTGTTCAGAGCCAGTAACAGCTTTATCTGGCGGTATGCAGTGTGACATCTGCTGCCACTGGTATCACGAAAGCTGTACCGGCCTACAAACTGACCAGTACGAAATGCTATCATCCAGCGTTCACTATCTTTTTAGCTTTGCTGAAGGCTGCGCTCAAAGATAGACGCGCCCGGCTATCACCGGTGCTAAAGTTCAGCGCTGGCTCCAAGGTTAGCAGATTTTGAGAAGGCGATAGCCAAACTCGCACCTATTGCGTCGCTTGGAAAGAAAATGGGTTTGTTTTTAAGATCCCTGAATATTTCCGTTGAAGACACTGCAATAGACGGCAACATTGCTGACGATCCATCCAATGGGGTCTGCCACTCGGTCATGAAGTCACACATCCTAGCGGCCAATCCAGGTAGCATTACTGTCTATCCTCATGAGCTGATCAATGTGAAGAAAAATAGGGTGCGGAACTACCAAATGCCCTCTGATAAACCCAGAGAACTAGTTGCCACGGCATCGAAAAAGATGCCGTCTTTGACAGTCATAAAGTCGTCTGACGATTGTGCACAGGAGAACCTTCCGAAGATGCTGACCGTCTCGGCCGCCACTGAACCAGCCCGTTCTGACGAAGTGCTGGTAACTGCTCGATGCGATACAAGATCAACGGCCCCTGCTCCAGTGAACCAAAAGAAGAAACGGACTAGATCTGCTCGTAACACTTCGAAGGGAATTGAAGACCCAGGGACTAGCAGGACGCCGGCAATACAGCGGAAAACCTACGCTATCGTTGATTCGACGTCGGTTGTGAAGACTGGGACAATGCCACTGCCAGTGGTGAAAACCTCTGGTATAGGTGTCGAATCCAAGGCACGTGGGGTAAATGCTCCTCGTCGTACCGACTCTTTCAAGGATAGCAACGTTATATTCCGTAAAGTTACTGAATCTGCGGCCGATCTCCCAAGGGAACGCATCTTGGATGACATCAAGTGGCGGAAACCGTGTGTCAGCAATCTGCTTCCACCTGGCTTCCCTGGTGTCACTGTCAGAAAGCTGACCAGATTAAGGAACCCCTATCGCTACGCCAAATCCGCGTGGTCGTTTCTACCCCGGAGTAACGCAAATCATTACTGCGGTTTGCATTCAAACTTTAGAGTAGTGATGTCAGCGTTCAGCCGGACCTACCACTGGCAGATAGATTGAAGTTAAAGGAGACTAACAAAGATCTCAAAACTAGACGGGCGGCTGGTGAGCAAGGCTTCCATCTGGTGGGTTTTCAGGTGGTCAGCCGGAAGTTATTTTTCGTCGTATCAGAACCCATCCTGATGGCGCACGACGCAGGGATGGTCGCGCCGACTTCCTTGAGGTAGTACCTAGCAACGTGCCTAGCCTAAGAAACAAGTTGCACGTGTTGGGTCTACTTGTAGACAAATCTCGTCCCGACATACTTGCTTTCACTGAAACGTGGTTGTCTCCGGATATCACGGACGGTGAGGTATATTTACCTTGCTACGCGCTGCTTAGAACTGATCGCTCCGTTGGTCGCCAAGGCGGAGGCGTTATACTGTATGTGAGCTGTAACTTAGATGTGTTGAGGACCTGCACATTTCAGTCGTCGGATCAGACTGTTGAAGCCCTTCTGGCTGTTTTGTGCACTTCCTCTACCCAGTTTACAGTTATACTGATATACAGAGGTCCTGGAACTTCCTCCAGGGGGATACTTGAATTTATTCGCACTTAGTCTGCGAATAAGTGTTTAGTTCTAGGGGATTTCAACCTCCCGGAAGTCTGTTGGGCCGATATTTCTTGCAATTCGGCATCAGGAACATTCGGTGCAGACTTCCTTGAACTGACTCTCCAAGCGCCTTTCCACCAGTTCGTGGACTTTCCCACTAGGTATATGGACAACCAAATACCATCTACTTTAGATTTGGTTTTCGCTAAGTCCCCCGACTTGGTGACTGATTTTTTATACGGTGCACCTCTAGGGTCCAGCGATCACGCATGCATATCATTTCGATGTGCTATTTCAAGGCACCAAGAGACCGCTGTTGAATTAGTTCCGAATATATGGCGGGCGGACTTTAGTGCAATGCGAACTAAGGGTGTCAGTTCTGAACTGTGAGATCTCGATGGCTGACTCTGTCAAGTTAGCCTGGGATAAATTTAAGACATCGTACGGTGGTTTCCACGCGCTATATTCCACTCATGAGGAAAAGATGGTTAAGGGCACAGCCTCCATGGATAGATACCACAGGCAATTACCTACTCAAGAAACGGTCTAGATGCTGGCAAAACTACCAAGCAGCTTCATCAGCCAGTACCTATGATAGTTATCGAGAGATTAGAAATAAATGTAAGCAACATCTCAGAACTGTTCGTCACCAGTACGAGCAGGGTTTAGCGGACTCGGCCGCAGCTAATCCCAAGAAGTTTCTTGCTTACGTTAAAAGTCGCAGCGGGGCAAAACTGTCTATACCAGCGTTATTGAGAGCAGACGGGACCTGTGGTAAACTGACTATGACAAGGCTTGTATACTTAGTGATCAGTATACTGGGGTCTTTGCTCGGGCGACCTGTATACCACAGGTTGATTTGCTTTCAAAGTTTCCAGAGCATTCTTACTTAGCTGAGTTTAGCATAACGGAGACTCAGGTCTTCGAGCTACTGCAAGGCATTAATCCCTCTAAAGCTTCCGATCCTGATTCAATTAATCCGAAGCTGTTGCATGAATTGGCCACTGAGCTGTGTGGTCCTCTCACATGCTTGTTTCCAATATCGCTGGACAGCTGCATCCTACTTTTGGCATGGAAGGAGGTAAACATCTGTCCGATTTTTAAGGGCGGTGACAGCGCTCTACCCGCGAACTACCGGCCTGTCAGTTTGAGAAGCGTGGTAGTCAAGTTGTTTGAAAAGCTGATAAGGGATTCAGTGGAAAACCACCTGAATAGCTTCAACGTGCTCAGTGTTGCGCAACATGATTCCGCAAGGGATTTTTATGTCAGACTAATCTACTTGTAGCTCGTGAAAGCTGGGCCGAAGCGGCAGACAGTGGCCACGCTGTAGACGTACTATTCGTGGACTTTTCGAAAGATTTTGACACTGTTCCACATCTTCGGCTCTCAATAAAGTTGAGCTCATACGGGATATCTGGTCGCGCCCTTCAATGGGTGTCTGCGTTCCTTGAGGGGAGGGAACAGTATGTACGGGTGGGGCGTAGCCTTTCGCTCAGGCAAGCTGTCCATAGTGGCGTACCGCTGGGCACGGTATTGGGGCCGTTGTGGTTCGCGATCTATATAAATGACTTACCGGAGAGCTAGGGGTATCATCACTAATTTTTGCGGACGACCTTAAGCTCTGGAATATTGTGGATATCCGGGGTTCCTAAAGCAATTCAGCGTGCCTTGGATAGGCTCTGAGAATGGCCCACCTTATGGTTGATACCCATAAATATGGCTAAGTGCTCTGTTCTCCGAATCGGAGCTGCAAATCCTCCCATTTGATATGTTGTCGGCTGTGGTGAACTCCCTGTTGTCACTCAGCAGGTTGATTTAGGAGTCGTACACACGCAACACTTCATTCTGGAGACAATTGGAAGAAGGCTGTTTGTCGAGGGTTTCATATGATGCGGTTTATCCGCCGGTATTTCGGATTCCTAACGGTCAATTTGTTTGTGAAGCTATTCTCGGCATTCGTCCGACTCCACCTGGAGTATTGTATTTAGGCGCATGCACCATGTCTTAACCGAGACAAAATGGACTTGGAAAGGTTGTTACGGGTAGGCACTCGGTTAGTGCAGGGTCTACGGTGACAGACGTATTCTGAACGCTTGCTCAGTTTGGCGATGTATTGAATGCGTCACCGAAGTATAAGAGGGGACCTGATTCTCAATTACCGTATTTTAGCGATTAAGGTGGGTCCTGACTTGTCAGGGCTATTTAGTCCTACTACCTTACCTAATCTCCGTGGTCACCCACTGAAACTGCATAAACCACGGCCTGATAGGATTAGGACGGGAACTCGTCTGTCGCGCCGAGTTATAGATCGCTGGAATTCGCTTCCAGATCACGTGATTAGGGAACCTACTGTTAAGGGTTTTGCGCGCCAGCTCGATGCTTTTGGTTGGCAACAGCAAACTTTTCTTTTTTCCTAGCTGACTCACCTTCACTTTTCAGTTCCTTTTTTAATGACTCAAATATTTTGGTATTCCACTTGCTTAGCTTTTTCCACATTCCCTTCTGCCTTCTGAGTTTAATTTTTCTCTTTCTTACTTCACGTAACCGGCCCAGCAGGGACTGCTAGGGCAGGATACGTGGGCATTACTTGGTTGGACAGGATGTGATGCGGTCTTTGTTTTAGGTCCATCAGTATTTCAAAATCCGCCAACTCCTGGTTCAACGACCCGCCGAAGAAGGAACACTCACGTGATAATCCTATCGTTCCACTCCAGCTTGCACTTGAACTTATTTCTTGATAACACGCAGTACAACAAATATTACCGCACCCAGCTTGCGATATCATCATCAACAGCAGTACATCATCATCATCATCATTATACATGTCAGCTAGAGATGGTAAAACACCTCCGCTATTGTACCGCAATACATAAAGGAAATACATACATACATACATACAATACATAAAGGAAAAATAAATACGACAGTTGAATGCCAGCTGAGCTACCAGCAACGGATTGGCATCGTTCCGGTAAGCTACTAGCCGGCTACTAGGCAAAAAGAAAAATTTAATTACGTTTTACCCTACGAAATAAGATCGTAGATGGAGGGGGAGGCTAAAGGGATGGGGAGGGACAAAGAAACTCACAACAGGAACGCCACTGAGGTCGGCTCCTTGCCATATCAGCAAGTGTATCCAGCCAAACGTGTTCACCGTCTTTTGGATCCCAACCAGGGAGCCGTGAAGCTCCAACTGAGGCCAGCTCCGAAGTGAGGGCCTTCATTCCTCTGGACCAAGTCATCGCTTGGCCACCTCTCCTCTTCTTCCACCCACATCCCCGGTGAGCAAACAACGCACATCGAGGGAGTCGGTGGGCTGGCATGCGCAACACGTGGCCCAGCCATCGGAGCCTGGTGAGTGAAATAACGGTGCTAAGCGGTTCATTCCCTTTTCCTAGGCCGTAAACAAGGCGTCGAACACGCTCGTTACTCACGCGGTGTTCCCACCAGATGTGAGCCAAACTGCGAAGGCACCGATGGTCGAACGTAACTAGCCTCTTCATGTCCGCCGATCTTAGGGGCCAGGTTTCGCAACCGTACAGTAAGGTCGAACGTACCGCTGCATTGTACACTCTACCCTTCAGGGCGAGAGTAATGTCGCGCCGTCGCCATAGGTGGCGAAGGTTAGCAAAAGCACTTCGAGCTTTCGCTATGCGGTTCGTGATCTCATCTTCGATCCCGAGGGCGCTGATACAACTTCCCAGGTAATTGAATTTCTGAACGACTTCTAGCTGATCCCCACCAAGGGTCAGCACAGGGGGCGAACCCTGCCAATCCTGGAGGAACGCTTTGCACTTCGGTGGTGCAAAGCAAAGCCCGAAACGACTGACAGCCAGTGCTAATCTGTCCAGCGCGGCTTGACACGTCTGGGAGCTGTCACAGATGAGGGCAATATCGTCTGCACACTCTAAGTACATCATCCACTTGAACTGATGCTTCGCTGCCATACAACCATGAACATCTATGAAATAAAAAAGGAGAGAAGGCGGACTTACCTGAAAACCTTAATGCCCCAATCAAACGTTCAGGGTCAAGGTGTCTACACCTTGTGTAAACAACGTACCGTCACAAACAGCTGGCTATCATGCAAAAATAACGCGGCATCGGCGAGACAGCTTCCTTGTGGTTTTCACTGCCGCGCGTCATAATCAGCCATTACCCCGCAGATAACTCGGCACCAAACACTTGAAACAGACGATCCAATTGGGAGACGGCAGCAGACACACCACTGGTGTGTACTGCGAGCCATGTCCTGTCAAGTCTCGAGCCAAGCATAAGGCGAGTCACGTGGACTCCATCCCGGAAGGCGGGACGGACCAACGGTACCCAGTTTGGTCGTCAGTGACTTCATTCCCCAATGCCAAGTCAACTTCTGTCCACCTCGAGCCTTTCGCCACCCTACACCTGGCAGACTATACACGACCTTCCTACGTAAGCGGTGACCAGGCATACGTAGCACGTGCCCGAGCCAACGCAACTTATTCAGTGCTATGTGTTGTTCTGGGGAGCTAGCATGCTTATCACCACCTAGTACTCGCCTACGCACATCATCGTTGCGGACACGCTGGTTCCATCCGACTCCAGCAATGCTTCGCAGACAACGATGATCAAAGACTTGAAGGCGCCTCAGCGCTTCAGACCGATGGGGCCAAGTCTCACTACCATACAGCAGAACGGCCCTCACTGTGGCATTGTATACCCGACCTTTCAGACGTAGGGAAACTCCCTTCTATCGCCGAAGATGCCGCAGGTTCAAGAAGGTAGCTCTGGCTTTTGCATTGCATGAGCTGGCGTCAGTTTCTACTCGCCCATGATTGCTGATGCAGCTGCCAAGATAAGTGAAATGATCAATCACTCCGATTTCCTCGTTAACAAGGGTCAAAGGGTTCATCAAGTGGCTGGTGGTGCTGCAGCAACACTTTGCACTTTGAAGGTGCGAAGTGAATACCAAATGACGGGACCACTCTGAACAGGCTATTGAGGGTTGATTGGGCCGCCCCTACGTCGTCGAAAAGCAAGACGATATCGTCCGCATAATCTAGATTAACTAACTTCTCACCAGGCAGCATTTCAACGCCTACATCGTGAGATTCCACAAGAGAAAACCCATAATAGAATTCACGACGAACTTGAACAAAAATGGGGAAATCCGGCAACCCTGACGAACGCCACTTGTGGTCGGAAAGCTATCCGATAGGATACCGTAGACCCTGACGCGGCCTGTAATGTTCGAGTATAGAGCACGATGGATGTTCACGTATTTCTTGGAAACCTCTTATCGCGCAAATGTTTCGAACAGAATCGATCGATCGACTGAATCGAACGCACTCTTGAAATCCAGGAATATAGCTATTGTCGATCTGCGGTATGCGTGGCGATGCTCTAGCACCCACCGCAAAGTGAATATATGGTCTGTGCAGTCAAGACCTTGGCGGAAACCGGCCTGCTCTTCTCTAATCCGAGATTCCCGTTCTGCAGTGAGGCGACGAACGAGAATCGAGGCCAGTAGTTTTGTCACAACTGGCGTTAGGCTAATACCCCTGTGGTTCGAACAGTCTGTGCGACTGCCCTTCTTGTATATTGCCACTAATCGATTCGCTCCAATTAGCCGGGACACTTCCTTCCAGGTACGTTCGAATAAGGTCAATGCTTTGCAGAGGACCTCACCTCCATCCTTAAATAGTGCAGGTGGGTGGGAATCCGGGCCAGTGGCACGAAAACGATTAAGGGCTGTGATCGGCCTCCGACGGAGGCTCTAAACTAACCGTCCCTGGCTCTTCCTGCATCACCTGAGTAGGAAGAGGTCCGGGAGCAGGGGGCCACCTGAACTGATCGTGAAAGTGTTCCGCCCTACGAGCCATACGGCGCTCCTTATCTTGTATCATGGCACCCGCGCTGTCTCTGATTGTGTCACTGACGCCTGGTTTTCTGGGACCAGTGGTGCGGATAAACTGGAAGAGCTTGCGGCAATTGCCTACTGCTCCTGCCTCCTCCATTTCTTGAGCCCTACTATATATATATATATATATATATATATATATATATATATATATATATATATATATATATATATATATATACAAAAGTCTGCTAACAGACATAATGCCATCAGAAACCTTGGGATTCAAACGAAGGTACAGAAACAGTAAAATAGAACACAACACAACAATGTCCATGGTTTCCTCAGAGGGTGAGATACGACCCGGTTGCCCAAGCCGAAGTAGGGTGTTGACTTAGGGGACACCACCCCGATCCTTTGGCTGAAAAGCCTACCCGCAAGGCAGCGGCGCGAATTCAGGGAATCGCGCCCATTGGGAGCCGGTGACTGATTGCTCAGTTCATACGCCTTTCGTTTGTTCCTTTGTCAAACAGGGGCCCAATGCTCCCCAGAAGTACAGCATAAGGTTGCTGGAATACAATGCTTCGCCAGGATGAAGCAAGGGGCATTGACTTTATTTAGTGGCGAGTCACGTCCGCCACGTCACAGTGTTGTTAAACGGACATATGTGGCCTTTTATGGGGAGAACATTTGCCAGGCGAAAACCCACCACGTCCTGGAATACCGCCGCGCGAACCATTTGCTGGAACGGGAAAATCCCGAACCACCCAGCTGGCACCACGAGGAGGTTGTTCGGCAAGCTAGCCTTGAGCCCTACTGGTTCACCATGTTTCCTTGTCAGCACGTAGGCTCTGCTTTAGTTCACGCCTAATAACCCGTCTGGTCACATTGTGTTCAGAGCCAGCCGGGAGGTGTCTTCTAGATTCCATCAGGTTCACCGACCTGTCGGATATCCAGTGACTGGTGCGGTGGCGATGGATAGTGCCACAGGCAGATGCTCCTGCTCTTGCATGGCGGCCGAGATCCTATTCTACTGAAGCTCAATGTCTTTAGGACAAGACAGCGGAAGTTCGGCATACCGTGCTTCTTGATAGGCTTGCCTGACCGAGGACTGAGATAATTTCTCCGTTGCCAATCGTAGGGGATACTTGGTGCGCCTCCCGGTAAAGTTCATGGAGAAACGGCAGCGTACCAAGGCATGATCAGAGTAGACACAGGTACTCCAGTATGAGCGGCAATCCAGGATGGAACCACGCCACCTGTAACTATGTGGTCAATTTGGGTCCATCGCTGGCCAGCTACAGGAGGACGCCAAGTGGCGCCCACTGTGTCTAAAAGCAGTGCTACTAAGAAACAACTGGTGCTCTGCATACAGTTGCATCAGACGCTCACTGTTGTCAGTCCGTTCGGAGTTAAGCCCACATTTACCACCTAGCTGAGCTTCTGAAGAGCTCAGACGCCCTACTTGTGCGTTCATATCCCCTGCAAGTACTATAATATCTGAACTAGTAGCGCATTCAGTTCGTGATAGAATGTCTCCTTGACGGCATTTGAACTGCAGTCGGTGGGAGCATAGGCGGAAATCAAGAACAAACGGCGTTTTGTACTACTTCGTGAATCAACAATAGCTGATGTCAAACGGACTGCACATAAACGGCTGTTCACCGGAATCCAATCAACCAACGATGGCTCAGCCATGGAGCTTAGAATGATACCTACACCAGCTTGACCCGTGAATGCTGCATCGGCGTCTCCGGATGCGTGCAACCAATAACGAGAGGATAAGCCGGGTGCGGTTAATTCAATAACCCCGTTAGGGTCATTGATCCTAGGTTCGGATACACAACACACATCAATACCAGTGTGTCCAAGTTGCGTACGAGTGCAGCCTGTTGACCTGTTTGTCGTAGAGTGCGAACGTTGAATGTCGCCATGGAAACGGGCTAGCGTGGCCTTATAAGGGACTTTTGCCGATATGCGTCCGGTAGGTGCTGTGGGATGGTGGCTGCAGATGGTTCTAATCCAGTGGCACTTCGGTTGCTGTCATTTAAGCTGCGCATTATAGTGGGTAGGTTAGTAATGAGGGTCGGGATGGGAGTAAGAGAAAAAGGTGTAATAGAAAGAAGGGAGGCGCCAGCATTAGCATGTTTACGCTTATCCGCCTTGCTGTATTCAGCAGATAAGGTCATTCTTGATAATCTACGCGACGGCCGATGCAGGTTGGAGTTGATATTTATAGAAGGTGTCATGGTTGTATGTGGGCTGAGATACTGCCAGGGCACCCAGACCTAGACAGGAGGACGATTAGGGTCCTCATCCAAATTCTTTGGCTCAAATGTCTGTTCGCAAGGCGGCGGGGAGGTGGCAATGATTTAGTTTTACAGAAATGGATGCCTTCCCATTTCAAACCCCCAACCTGGAGAACCAGGAGTTGGTCTGACCTCTCACCATTGACCAACCTGGTAGGAGTAGCTCTCAAGGTAGCCTGGAGGCATCACCCAGTATAGTTTAATGGGTCAATGAGGTACTCAAACCGTCGCACTATGTTGAGGTCCAGTCTCGTTGCGATGGCCCAACCTACGATAAGCTCATTTCGATTAATCCCACACTCTCCGGAGAGCTCTTCAGGTCTGTTGCTGCGGCAAAGTATGACAGAGTGAAAGACCAGTAGAGGCAGTTGGGATGTTTGCAAATGGAAACGGCGAGTTGTTTTCTCCGAGTTACATCGGTTTCCTCCGTAGCTTACCGGCGGACTGTGACTACGTAAGTACTATGCTCTAACTCCATATCTTGGCGTGCAATACTGATCGAGCTTTATAGCTGAAATAACGTGGAAAACATTGTTTGAATAAACATTTGAAGTGAAATTTGACTATTGTCAAATTTCCTGTCATTCCAAATGTCTTGCATCGATTAAAGTGGTACTGGCCAACGCGTCTCTCTGATTTAACGGGTAGCCAGTACCGGGTGCCGGAGACCGATTCAAAAAGGCAGATCAGGTTGCAGAGAAGCTCTTATTGGTATAGCAAAGGATTCCCTTTTACATAGCTATAAAAACACGACACCGGTGACGCTCTAGCTAGGGGAACGGAGGATGCAGAGCACACAAGGCAGTCGGAAGTTGCAACCGAAACGGGCTCCAAGCAAAAATAAGGATGAGCAAGTTATTCATTCATTGAATTCATGGAGTGATAGAGAGCAGAAGGTAGGTCCCGTGTCAACTCCTTCTCTTCCCCATCTTCCAAGGATTGCAGGCGTAGTAGTTGTGCATATCTCAGGATGTAGTATCAGTCCTGCAGGATCCTGGAATACTCAGTAGAAAGCGGTCTCGCAAACGTTTGTAACTCGCTTCTGCCTGCGCACTGACAATCGGGTCCGACAGTCGAGTGCAGCCATTAATTACTCTAGTAGGGATAGCAACATCTGAGCGCACTTTGATCCTCCTCGGTTTAAACAGCCTTCAGCTGTGACCTCGAGTCGAACTGCCAAGTCTTTGCTGAAGAAACTGCCTCAGCTCCTTTCCCAGTACTCTTCGTAGAAGACAACTAGTAAGATGAGGTCTTCGCGATGTCGACGATAGTCTAAGGAAAAAAGGTTCGTCCTCTGTAGTCGGGCGGGGTCCGGGAGTTCGCGTAGACCAAGGATTAATTTCGAGGCACGTCGCTGAATTTTTCCTATCTTGTACTTTCATGCTTCGATATAGGGTCTATGGCCGGAATTCCGAATTCAGGGATGAGACGGATATGGGAAGTGAAGCGAAGTCTAAATATTTCCGACGTCATTTTAGATAATGTTATCCTTATGAGGCCCTACGTCTTGTCCGCCGCAGCAGTTTTATTTAGTTTGTCAAGGGTAGTTTTGAGATCATAGGATACTATTGCCCCCAGGTCCTTTTCCTGTGTGGCAATCTTGCGTAGGTCACGCCAAGGTGATAGATGCACAGTGGTTCAGCAGCGCTATGGAAAGGACAGAGCACTTATCTTTGTTGACCGGTAAACCCCACATGATAGACCTAGCGTGTAGTAGATTAAGCGTTTCCTGTAATCGGTCGACGTCTTCGAGTCTGGACACTTCCGACCATAGCATGAGGTCGTCTGCATAGATCAGGCAGTCCGTTTGTAGCATACTTGGTAGGTCATTAATATATAAATTGAAAACTTCCGGTCCGCGAACGGAGCCTTGTGGTACGCTACTGTACACATGCACTGAAAATGAAAGGGTATCGTTTACTTTGACTTGCATATTCCGGCCTTGCAAGAAGTCACTGATCCATAGTATGAGGTTCCCTGTTATGTTAATTCCGCAGAGCTTAGAGAGTAGTTCCTGATGAGGGGCTATGTCAAAAGCTGTTGTAGTTTATGAAGACCATATCTAAACGTTTTCCAGCGTCCATTGATTTAGCCCACTTCTCTCTACTGACCAGCAAGTTAGTGATGCAAGAATGTCCCTTCCGGAAGCCATGCTGAGTAGACGAAATGAAGTTCAGATCTTTGCACTGACGGTAGATGGCACATTTACTGAGCTTTTCCAGGACCTTGCAGGCGACCGACGTCGAGCAAATTGGTCGATAGTTCGCAGGTTCCTGGCGGTCTCCATCCTTGTATTTCGATATAACTACACCCGCCTTCCAATCGACAAGTAGTCGACCAGCTTTAAGAGAGAGCTGAAACATTTGACAAAATGGGACGGCAATGAATTCTGCTACCAGCTTGAGAAATGGGGTGTAGCCCGTCTGGGCCTGGTGAGGAAGATGAGTTCAGTTCTAGTAGTAGCTTCAAAGTAGCACCTGCATGGATATCGATATGTTCCAGAGGTACTGCATGTGCAAGTACATGAGGGTTTGCGAGTTTGTCTCCCTTCGTGTATACTGAGGAGAACTGTAGAGCCAAAAGGTCAGCTTTAGCGTCATCATCATCGTATTATACCTGCTTCATTAGTAGACAATGCAGGAATTCCACAGCCTGCCTTAGAAGATTTGTTAAGGTATGAAAATAGTTTCCTTGGTCAAGAAAAGGGTTATTCGGCCAGGCTATGCTCGTATCGTTGTCCCTTTTCACGTTTCTGCAAGGAGAAGAAGTTCCTGATGCCCTTGTAGTTAGAGTAGTCTGAGTCTAAACGGGGAAGTTTAAATCTGTCCCATAGTTTTCTTCGTTGTTTCATATTGGCCCTGAGTTCTCGGTCGATCCAGGGGACCCTTAGAAAGAGGCCTGTTACTATGGAAGACAACAACCTCCTCAATGAGTAGCTGCAACTTGTAGAATAGATCGTTCCAAGTATTGTGGTACATTCCAGTCCAGCCTACTTGCTGCCGCCCTTAGCTTGAATGCGTCGGTGCGCTAGTAATTTCGACGGTGTGCTCTCTTGGCTCGGATAGCTAGATGTTTAGTCCACAGGAAGGCGATTGTACATGGTCGCTTTTACCTATATACGATAGATGGGTCATTTCTGAGATATCTGACAGAGCCGGAGTGAGCACAATTTCAAGAGTGCGGAGTCTGGCCGGTAAAAATCCCAGTGGGCGATGTTATATGCTGGGAGAGATTCGTTTTGAGGACAGTTTCAAGGAGGCTGGCGTCAAAGGACTCGGCTGGAAAGCGGCAGGGTAGTAGGTCCCAATGTACCTCCGTTGTATTGAAGTTACCCATAATAAGATAAGCTCTGCGGTTCCCATGCGATTTGATAGTTTAGCACAGGGGCTTTTTAGACAACGCCAACCATAAGTGATTTGAAGTTATCATTGATCCTACACCAGGGCAGTTCTACGCCACCCACAGGGTCGCTGACGGCTTCTACGAGATGAACT
The DNA here is from genome assembly GCA_944474145.2 of Dicrocoelium dendriticum. NCBI lineage: Eukaryota > Metazoa > Platyhelminthes > Trematoda > Plagiorchiida > Dicrocoeliidae > Dicrocoelium > Dicrocoelium dendriticum. Next base: position 53,377 of record CALYDF020002196.1, on the reverse strand, counting down.
CTAAGATCCTCTCTCCAGTAGAGTAATACGCCGCTACCAACTCTTGCTCTCGATCGTCAGTACGGAAAAGTTGGTATCCTGAGATGTAGATCTCAGAGTCGGAGATATCTGAAATGAGCCAGGACTCAGTGAAAGCTAAAAGGTCAGGAAAGAGCTTTGCGGTAAAAGCGTGTACCTGGTCCAATTTGTTTCGGAGGCTGCGAACGTTTGCAACCATCACCCGTAGTCCATCCTTCCTCCTCGTTTTTAAGTCCCGGGGAGGACGAACAGTGGCTTCCAGCGGGACCTCTGTAACTTCTGCACTACCTGAAAATCCACTTGGTGCAAGTTGGTCTCGCCATGTGCTCTACGGGTTCGTAGTTCTTTAACTGCGTTCCTCATTTTGGTTCGATCTTCTGGGGAGAAATTTCTAAGAACCTAGAATTTTTCTCCCTTGTGGCTTGAGGTCTGTCCAAGGATTGGGCGGCACTCTTCTTCATCCTGACAGACATTTGAGAGGACGGGAGTTAGTGGTGGGGTCTTTGCGCTTTCTCCAGGAGCAAGCCGGGTTTCGTCGGGGTCAAGGTTGCATCGAACACATCTTCCTCTTGCGTCAGTTGTTGGAGCACCGTCACGCATATTGGCGGCCCAGCGTAGTCGTGTTCCTCGACATCAAAGGTGCCTTCGATTCGGTTGATCGATGTGCCCCTTGGGACTGTCTACTCAGGAAAGGTGTGTCCGAGAAATATGTAAATATTATCTAAGCATTTATACGCGCGTAGCACGGGCAGAGTGAGGGCGTACGGCAAGCTGTCGCTGCCCTTCAATATCTCCAGCGGTGAGGCAAGGCTGGCTTGCCGAACAACCTCCTCGTGGTGCCAACTGGGTGGTTCGGGATTATCCCGTTCCAGCGAATGGTTCGGCGGCAGTTTTCCAGGACGTGGTGGGTTTTCGCCTGGCAAGCGTTCTCCCTATAAAAAGCCACATATGTCCGCTTAACAACACTGTGACGTGGTGGATGTGACTCGCCACTAAATAAAGTCACTGCCCCTTGCCTCACTCTGAGTGGCATTGTAATTCAAAGGTGCGTTGGGCCCCTGGTCCTATGCGGTCCTAAAGGCGTATGAATCATTTGTTTGGTCACCGGCTCCCAACGGGTTGCGATACCCTCATATCGCCCTGCTGCCTTGTAGGTTAGATCCTTGATCAAAGGCTCGGGGTGGGGCCCCCTAAGACAACCCTCTACTTCGGCCTGGGCAACCGGGTAGTATCTCGCCCACTGACGAACCATGGATTTACAACACGACCATTCATCCGCTGTCTTGCTGCTACCATGCTATTCACTCATGTTACTATGCCAACTGCACAAGCACACGCCACCATTATACCTACCCTTCCCGTGTACCATTCACACCCATTTTTACCTGATTCCTCTACAACGATCAATCCCACCCACACTGATGAACCTGTTCCCGTGACGTCTGCCAACTCAACCACACAGTACTCAACAGAGTGTTGCCGGTCCCAAAGTCGCCCATCTTCGCTCCTGCAACCCTGAACGCAGTTCAAACTTGCAGCTTTTAACGTACGCACATTACTGCAGATCGGTCAGCAAGCTGGAGTTGCACGCACGCTAGAGACCCTTGGAATTGATATCTGCTACCTGACTGAAACACGACTCCAGGACTCTAACTCGGTCTACCTGCTGGTGTCACCGCTCCACCCACGCACCCGGTTCCATCTCCGCCTCTCTGGTGACTCCGATTCTACCGCATCTGGGCAAGCTGGTGTTTGAATCACCCTCAGTGCTGGAGCCGAGACTGCTTTGATTGATTGGCTTCCGATCAATAGTCGTCTTTGTGTGATGAGGCTCCATGGCTCTTGTAAAGTCAGCAGACGTCGAGTCGAAAAGCGTGCTCTCTTCGTGATATCTGCCTACGCGCCCACTGACTGTAGCTCAGACATCGTCAAAGACCAGTTCTACCAGAACCTACATGAGCTGCTCCTAAGGGCTCCTAAAACAGACATCATTGTTTTGGCAGGTGACTTCAACGCGCGTGTCGGTCGTCTGCTGCCATGTGATAGCCACCTCGGAGGACCGCATGGATATGATGATGTTCGCTCAGACAATGGAGAGAGACTGTTCAGTCTTTGTGCTGATCATCAACTATTCCTCTCCAGCACCAGCTTTCGTCATCCTGGACGCCAGTACGCCACTTGGCGCCCCCCATCATCAACCCAGTGCTGGTCACAGATTGACCACATAGCTATAAGTCGCAGGTGGCGCGGCAGTGTACGCGACTGCCGATCATTTTGGTCAACATGCGTCGACACCGATCATGCACTGGTGTGTGCAACCGTTTGCATGCGTTTTGGTGGTTCGCCTAGGTCAAAACACACCCGACTGAACGCCTACAAGTTGGAGGACCCAATGGTGAAGAGAGATTATCAACAAAAGCTTCGCGAAAAGCTCCCTCTCTCTCACACTCTGGATGTTGATCAACACTGGTCAAGTCTCCAGCAAACCTTGTTGTCGGCCGGTTTGTCCAGCTGTGGCCTCACTCGCTCCACTCCCAAATGCTGGATCTCGGGAAGATCATCAGAATTGCTGGATCGTCGACGGGCAGTGCCTGCTGGCGCAGAGTACAACGAACACCGCCGGTCTATTACGCAACAGCTGAAAGCAAGCCTTCACTCTGATCGTGAATCTTAGTGGTCAAAACTAGCTGGTGAGATGGAAGCCGCTGCATCAGCTGGCAACTTCCGCCGTCTGTTTTACATCATCAGGGCTACTGGTTGCAATTTCCACGCTATCAGCCAGACGATTTGCGAGGCAGACGGCACGAAGATCACCAACCTTCACAGACGATTGGGTCGCTGGTCAGAGCATTTCGCTCTTCAATTCAACCACCCAACACAGTCCCCTGCGACACCTCCAGCCCCAATGTATGATGCTTGGCCTGTCTCCACAGCTCCCCCAAATGAAGTAGAGATTCGAAATGTAGTCTAATCTTTGAAACGCCACAAAGCTTCGGGTCCCGACAACCTACCACCAGCTCTATTCAAAGTTGGTGGGAGTGTACTTATCAGCGAAATCCTATCGCTGTTCACGAAAGTTTGGACTGAGGAGAAGGTTCCGAGCTCATGGTGAGAATCGGTCATTGTCCCGATTCACAAGATGGGTTCCCGCGCTGATTGCTGCAACTACCGCGGAATCTCCCTAATCTCTGTCACATCCAAAATCTTCGTGTCGGTCCTACTTGGCAGGCTTTCAACGACTAGAGAGGAGTTTTCCCGAGAAGAACAAGCCGGATTTCGTCCAGGCCGCGGCTGCATCGACCAAATCTTCACGCTTCGGCAAGTTCTCGAACTTCGTCACATCCACCGGCGGTCAACAATCGTAGTGTTTTTGGACATCCGAGCGGCATTTGATTCAGTAGATAGATCTGCATTGTGGAACTGTTTACTGAAGAAAGGTGTGCCCGACAAGTTTGTAACCATCCTAAAAGTATTTTACAGTTACACGTCGGGCAAAGTTAGGGATTACGGCACGCACTCCTCTTCATTCGCTGTGACCAGCGGTGTTCGCTAAGGTTGCCCTATTTAACCTTTCCTCTTCAATTTCGCCATCGAAGATGTTCTCCAAAGAGCACTGGAAGGTGTCCAGGACTGCGGTGTTGAGCTTCTCCCTGGAGACAGAGTCACGGACTTGGACTACGCCGATGATATCGCCTTGCTGGGGGACGACCCACAATCCGTCCAGAACGCTCTGGACCGCTTAGCAATGGAGGCTTCTAAGTACGGCTTATGCTTCACTCCGGGAAAATGTTAAACGCTGCTCCAGAACTGGCAGGTGCCTGAACCCGCGCTCACCATTGCTGGACATGTTCTGGAGCAAGTCCCTTGCTTTACTTATCAAGGGAGTTGCATCACGGCTAGTGACGGTGTTGGAGATGAAGTCTCATAACAGATTGCAAAGGCCCGCGTTGCATTCATCAAACTGAGACACCTAAAACGTCGTCGTGATGTCAGTCTCAAGCTCAAGGGCATGGTGTAAAATGATTTCGTCCGTGCAGTACTCTTGTACGGCTGTGAGACTTGGCCTATTCGCTCGGAAGATATGAAGCGGCTATCAGTCTTTGATAATCGCTGTCTACAAAGGATTGCTAGGGTGTGGTGGCAACACCACGTAAGTAACGCAGAGGTGAGAGACCGCGTGCTTGGGGCGAATAGTGCCAGTCTTCAAGACGTTATCCTCCGACATCGCATGCGCTGGCTCGGGCATGTTCTGCGCATGCCAGCCCATCGCCTTCCACGTCGAGCGCTATTTGCACTCCTAGGGAGCGATTGTAAAAAGTGCCGTAGTGGACAGCCGATGACGTGGAGAAGGTGTATGAAGAATGCGACCTCAAGTTTGGCAGCAGTCGGACCAGTCAGCCTTCCAGGTTGGGGACCACGAGATGCTGAATTGCAGTGGTTGGAAACGTTGGATGTCATGGCCCGCAACAGACATCAGTGGCGGCAATGTTGTTCCGTAATTTCTCCATCCCTTTGATACACACAAAAACTCACAAAACAAAAAATACAAAATGGCGTGTGTAAAACCAAAAAAATCGTTTCCCATTTTTTTAATGGCGTTAGTGTTCCCATCTTCTTCACCTTTTTCTTCTGACCTGGTTCTGATGGCACAATGTCTGTTAACAGACTGTGAATAAATATATAAATAAGTGAGGCAAGGATGCCCGCTGTCACCTTTCCTCTTCAACTTCGCTATTGACGAAGTCACGGCGATTGCATTTACAGGACATGACTTGGAAGTTGTGGAGCTACTCCCAGGAGAACGACTTCTTGACTTAGAGTATGCAGACGACATTGCTCTCATCTGTGACAGCTCCCAGACGTGCCAAGCCGCGCTAGACAGATTAACACTGGCTGTCAGCCGCTTCGGGCTTTGCTTTGCACCATCGAAATGCAAAGCGTTCTTCCAAGATTGGCAGGGATCGCCTCCAGCGCTGACCCTTGGTGGGGATCAGCTAGAAGTCGTTCAGAAATTCAACTACCTGGGACGTTTTGTCAGCGCACTTAAGACGAGATCACGAACCGTATAGCAAAACCGCGAAGTGCTTTTGTTAACCTTCCACACCTATGGCGGCGGCGCGACATTACTCTCACCATGAAGAGTATAGTGTACGATGCAGTGGTACGTTCGACCCTACTGTACGGTCGGGAAACCTGGCCCCTAAGATCAGCAGACATGAAGAGGCTAGTTGCGCTCGACCATCGGCGCTTTCGCGGTTTGGCTCACATCTGGTGGGAACACCGCGTGAGTAACGAGCGTGTTCGACGCCTTGTTTGCGGCACAGAAAAAGGAACTGAACCGCTTAGCACCGTTATTTCACGCACCAGGCTCCGATGGCTGGGCCACGTTTTGCGCGTGCCAGCCCACCGGCTCCCGCGACGTGCGTTATTTTCTCTCCGGGGATATGGGTGGAAGAAGAGGAGGGGCAGACAAGCGTAGACTGGGTCCAGAGGAATGAAGGCCCTCACTTCGGAGCTGGCCTCGGATGGAGCGTCACGGCTCCCTGGTTGGGGTCCAAGAGACGGTGAACCCGTTTGGTTGGATACACTTACTGACATGGCAAGGAGCCGACGTAAGTGGCGCTCCTGCTGTGAGTTTCGTTGTCCCTCCCCATCCCTTTTAGCCTCCCCTCCACCTAGGATTTCATTTCATAGTGTAAAAGATAATTTTTCTTTCTGCCAAGTAGCCGGCTAGTAGCTTACCGGAACGATGCCTATCCGTTGCTGGTAGCTCAGCTGGCATGCAACTGTTGTATTTATTTTCATTTTCTTTTATGTATTGCGGCACAGTAGCTGAGGTGTTTCCCACCTCTAGCTGACGTGTATAATTATAATGATGTTATCGCATTTTCTCCGAAGGCGAACTGTAGAGACAAACTTAAGCCCTTTTTCCCCACTATCGAATAGAAAAGAGACCATGTGCTTTAAGGATGCCTGTTCGTCCTAAATTATTTCTGCTGGTGTCTCCCTTTTAGATTCCGGAATATTTACGATGATTAGACACCGTTCACAGGTGGGACGCTTGTTTCCATCAGGTATAGGTGGTTTCGGTGTGCTGGGTTTCGCCTTGATCAGATCTTCCAGCTGTGTCATTCTGTCCAGAACCAATCGTAGCTGAGATGCAATAGGCTTCGATGCTGTTTTGACTTCTGCATCCTTTTAGTGGTCTATTGCTCACGGCTGTGTTTGGGGTGACCGGAATTGTTGGTACGCCATTTCTCGCAACCGTCGCATATGTCTTCGACTGTGGAACGCTGACCCGCCTTCCAGTCTTTGTTGCTGTCACAGGTTTATCGGAAATGTGTCTACTTCGCCGTCGCGAGGTCCTGGCTTCTGAGAGAATTGGATAGGAAGGCGTAGGCTTGTCATCTGTGTAGGCCCCAGCCTCGGCTGAGCAGGAACGCAGAGGGAGAGCCGGGCGATCAGCGGAAGGGTGGTTATTGCTTCATGCGGATTGGCACGTGTCACACTAAAAGCTGATAAGCAAGGTGAAACACAGCCGAAGCTCATGGTACAGTCCTGCGCTGATCCCGCAACCAGCGATGTGCAGCCATTTGTTACAAAGAGAGCATTGGACAGCATTGGAACGAGATGTGATGCCCATGCGGCTGGACACGCATTTAGAAGGCATTATTCACGTTTTTTCAATTGAATCCGGTTGAAAGCAAGAGACAGCACCGACCTGGACCTTGACGAAAATGAAAAAAGTTAAGCATTTGGACTCAGCAATCAGTTCAGCAAACCACACCGGTTGCCTAGGTGTAGAATGAAATAATTTTAGTCAGAATTTTACGCAGGCAAACCGGGGAATCTCCAGGCTGCTACATAGCCTTTCCCAGTGTGGACTGTGTAAGCAGTCCTTCGATCTACATGGGGACTGTCCGTCGCGGGCCAGCCTTCTGCAAGACCAGGTTGTGAAACCTGATGCAGCTGCTGGGAGAGAACCATGCGAAATCGGAACCTAGCGGACACCCACCCGTGTTCTCTCTACAGTGTGGAAACAGTACATGAAAACTGTTTGTGAGGGGTAGTTAGTAAAGTTTACGTAGGTGGTTGAGTAGGAAGGTCGTTCCACTTCCAGTTGACGTGCGGGGATCCAGCGAAAAGTGAAACCGAGGTGCAGCCATCCGACGATGTATATGGAAAGCAAAATGCGAAGGTAGCGTACATGCATAGCAATGCACAAGGGGTGCAAAGCGAAAAACGTGCAAGGATGTTTTTGGGTTTCAAAAGGTTTTGCTCCTTTTTGGTAGTTTCAAAACGTTTTGGTCTTTTTTGTTGATTTTGGGAAACATTTGGAAAGAGCCAAATATCTTTCCGTGGCATGTTCTACGTAATATAGTAAGTGCTAACGAAGTCCGAAAAACGAACTGAAGTTTTGTGCTTCCTATCGCGTCGATTGATAGTATGGCGATTAGGAGTGCTGTCGGTTGAGGTTGTCGGTTCTGCTGGAGCGTACTTACTCCGCTGAGGTTGCAGTACGAGCTGTGATGGCGCAGGCTGTGAAGGTGCTTGCTGCACCGAAGAATCAGACTTGTAGAGGAAGGCTGGTTTGAGTCGATTGACGTTGTTCGTCTCAGTCTTACCAATGTAGTCAATGGTAAACGTCTTGTCGCTTCTGCGTACGACACGGTAAGTGCCAGAATAAGGAGGTTGGAGTGGCCGGCGTACACTGTCAGTGCAAACGAATACGTGCGTGCAAGTAGTTAAGCGTTCGTCCACGTTGGTACGCAAGCTCTGTGCTCTGGGTTGCACGGGCTGAAGCTGTCGAATGTGATGAGCTAGGCGAGCTGCCTAGTCGCCCTAACCGAAGGTTGTTGGCGCCTTTGGTGAGACAAGTTCACCAGGTAAGCGTTGTGCTTATCCAAAGACTAGCGACGATGGAGTGGCGTGTAAATCCGCTTTAATCGTCTTTCTTATTCCTAAGAGAATAAGCAGGTGTGCTTCGAGCCAGGATGTGCTAGATTGGGCACAGAGTGATGCTTTGAGTTGCCGGTGGAACGTTACTACTAGCTACAGGATGGTATGCGGTGGTTCTTTTGTGTTGGCAACCAAGAACGTTGAGAAGTTTGCCGAAGGATCCGTCAAAGTGTGATCCTCTGTCGGCGATGACTACTCTTGGGCAACCAAATTGAGCTACTCAGCGTTCTAGGAAGGCTTGTGCAACTGCCTCAGATGAGCAGTTGGCTATCGGAATCGTTTCTGACCAACAGGTGAATCGGTCGACACAGGTGAGGTGGTACACGTAGCCTATGCAAGGGGGCAAAGGTCCGACCATGTCGACATGGACGTGTGCAAAACGAGAGTCAGGAGCTTGAAAGACGCCAAGTGGACTTATGGTGTGTCCGTATACCTTGGCGCGCTGGCACTCTAAGCATACGCGTGCCCAAATGCAGACATCGCGGTGGACGTTGGGCCATATAAAGCGTTCGTTTACGAGCTTCTTGAAGCACTATGCCGGGATGAGAGGTTATGTAAAGCGTTGTAAACTAGTCGATGCATAGAAGTAGGAACTATGGGTCGGGGAGACGTATGTGAGGAGACACAAGGAATGGTCCCCTCATATGAAGCTAGTGGAACTTCGCATAATTTCAAAGAGATGTTGCGTCGTAGCTTGTCTCTGTCGGGATCAGCTTGTTTGGGAGTAACCATGGCGGCTAGGTCAGTGTTGGTGCCAGGCGATAAGCTGATCTCCTGAATGCGTGAAAGCGCTTCGGCGACGGGATTGAGAGCACCTGAGACACAATCTACGTCTATCGTAAACTGGGAAACGTAGTCTATGTGTCTAGTTTCCCGTGCAGAATAGTTGTCTGTTGCGCCGTTGTTTGCGTGGATCCATGGGTTGTAGTCAGTAAAGACGGTAAAATATCGATCTTCGATATAGTGACAAAAATCTAATACCTAGGTAGATAGCTAACAGTTCCCTACCGAAGGTCCTATAACGCGATTCGGCAGGTTTTAAAAGGTTCGAGAAGAAGCCTAGAGGTATCCATCGGTGATCAATGAGTTGTTAAGGAACTGCACCCACGGCGCTGTCGGATGCATCCGTTGTCAGGGAGAGTGGTGCAGATGTTACTGTTGGGTGAGAAGCGCTATGTTGGAGATAGCTTCTTTGAGCTTCTCAAAGGAATTCTAGCGTCGTCTGGAAAATCGAAAGAGCGTCGGTTGTCGCGGAGCAAATCAGTCATTGCTTGAACAATGCTCGCACAGAAGAATAAAGCATCGATAATAGTTATCCAGGACAAGGAATCGGCGTAACTGTTTGAAAGAACTGGGAGCAGGATAGTCCTTCAGTGCCTGAATGTTGTCTGGCAGAGCTTCAATACCAGAGCCGGGTACTCGGTGGCCAAGAAAGTCGATGGAGCTTTGGCCGAGCTCGCATTTATCAGGGTTGACGGTAACCCCATGCTGCTATAAGCGTTGAAAGAGAGCGTCGAGGTGATGTTCATCGTCAGAAGAGTTGGCGATGTCATCTAGAATATAAGCCTTCGAGTCTTCGTGTTACCTCATGAATGAAACGCTGAAACGTTTGAGCAGCGTTGCTGAGACCGAAAGGCACTCAACTAGGCTGAATAGCGGGATGGTTTCTGTTTTAGCCACGTCATCTGGCGCGACAGGTATTTGATGGTAGGCGCGAACTAGGTCGACTTTGCTAAAGATAGTCTTACCAGCTAGAGCTGAGGTTAAGTCGTGCATGTGCGGAATTGGGTATTTATACGGGACGGTAACTTCGTTAAGTGCCCTGTAGTAACCACAGGGTCGCCAGTCACCGGATTTCTTCAGCACCATGTGCATTGGTGATGCCCACTTAATTTTGGACGGACGGATTATTCCTAGTTCGAGGATTTGTTCGAACTCTAACTTAGCAGCATTGAGCTTGGCCGGAGCTAGTGCTCGCGGGCCGGCCCAAACAGTTAGACCATTGGTGCAAATGTAATGCAAGCCGTTTGACTTCACTGGAGGCGAGTCGTTCGAAATGCGAACAAGCTTAGTATGCTATTTGAAAAGTTCTATAAAAGGCTGTGAAGCTTGAGGTAGGACACGAATGGGAGTGGTAGCAGCCACGTTATCGCTTCTTTCTTTTAACGTCGACGATGAGGTCGAAGCGTTAAAGAAAGTATATGCCTAGGTTGGCGAAAGGCACGGCAGCTAGTATGAAAGCCTAGCGAAAGGTTCGCCGGAGTCCTAAATAGCGCGTGAGCAGCCTTTCGCCGAACGCTGCGTTTGGTGTGCCATTGGCAGCACGCAGCTTGGTCGGCGAGCGTGAAACGACCTCATCTGAACTACGGGGTATAACGCTAACTTCGGCTCCTGTGTTGACTAGGAACTCAGTGCCAGAAAGTAAATCCCTAACGCGGATGAGGCGACTTTGGTGTTGGTCGGTCGCGTCCGTCACCGTTACGGACCGGCCGAGAAGTTTCGCTGCTCATCGGCAAAGTTGCAAGGCTTGATACATTTACGAGCTGCGGTACCAAAGCGCTGATGCTAACAACAGGAAGCCCGCCTGTTGCTAGACTTGGAACATTTGAAGGGCGCTTTTGCTCGGTTATGACGACGATAGTTCATAGTAAGCTGTTGAACCTGGCGACTAAGTGTCGTAACTTGTGTTTGCAGGGCGTCTGCACTTGACTGTAAGTCAGTGATAGAAGTGCCCTGGAACGCGAAGGCATTGAGCATGCTGGCGTTGGCTTGTGATTGTGGGCGCTCAGTAACTCGACGAGCTAAATCTGCTAGTTGAGTGAGCGAAACGGAGCTCACGATAGCAAGAATCGCTTGCGTGTTTTCTGGTAGCTGCTGTAGCCATAGTTCGCGTAGTAAAGTCACAGCCATAGTTGGGGAACCAAGGAGTTGCTGCATCTCTCGTAGCAGGGTTGAGGGCATTTTGTCGCTTAGCTGCAGATCCCTGAAAAGCTGCTGCAGGCGAACTACCTCAGAGGGCGTAGCACGCATAACCGTTGTTTCATTGAGAGTCTAATAGCGGTTTTCGGTCTGAGGAATAAGAACGTCTCGAACCTGCATGGATATCTCCTTGGTGAGATAGGACATGAGCTTGTCATACTTCGCGTAGGCGGAAGTGATGCTGTGGTTATAAAACTCAGCCTCGAGATGAGCGAACCACAACAGAGGATTTATGTTGGAAAGAAGTGGCACAGAGAGAGTTACAACGCTGAGGAGAGACTCTACCTAAGGGTCTACAGATCCCGTGGTTTAAATAATGAGGCAAAAATTAGACTACCGTACGCAAAAATGAACCGGAAAATATGAAAAATAAATGGAACGCGCTCACTGGAGCAAAGTTTGAAACATCCGGCGCTGAGATTCCTTTGGAGGCTGGGTCACCAATTAAGGAATCGAGCCTGTACCGGGTGCTCAGAGAGCGATCCGAAAAGGTAGATCAGGTTGCAGGGCAACTTTTATTAGTACATCAAAGCTTCCCTGTTACCTAGCTATAAAACTAACGACACCAATGACGCTCTAGCTAGGGGAACGGAGGATGCACAGCACACACGGTAGTCGGCAGTTGCAACAGAAACGCGCGCCAAGCAAGACTGGAGATGAGCAAGTTAAGCATTGGAACTCAGCAAACAGTTAGGCAAACCACATCTGTTGCCTAGGTGTGCAATGAAATAATTTTAGTTAGAATTTTACACAGGCAAACCGGGGAATCTCCGGACTGCTACACTGACGCTTACTGGTAATTTTGCGGTGGTTCTTTTTAATCCCGTTTTACACCCTGTTTTGCCTTTTTATTGTAGTCGTTTTACGCCGTTTTCCACTTGGTCATGGTGGCCTCTCGAAAAACCGAGGCGGATGAACTACTTACGTCCTCCTTTGATGATTCAAATGTAGGTCGCAGCAATTCTGCCTTTTCAAGGCCAGTTACGGATTCATCTGGTGGTGTGCAGAGCGATGTTTGCTCCCGCTGGTATCACAAATGTTGTACCGGCCTCCGAGCGAATCAGTACAATACGCTACCATCCATTGAAACCCTTTCGTTCAGATGTGCTGATTGTTGCGCTCAGAAAGCGAAGCTCCCGGCTTGCACCTGTGCTGAATGCAAAGCACTGGGATCCAGGTTTACAGTTGTTGAGAATTCGTTAGCCAAACTTGCCATTCTTGCCTCACTCAAATCTAAACCGCATTTGAGTATGTAATCCCTGTATATTGCAAATGTGGACGTTGTAACGGACTGTCCTTCTTCCGACAGTCCATCCGTTGACTAGGTGTTCAACCTAACGGACGCTCCAGTTCTCATGAAGATAAGTAACAGATTCCTCGACGTCATTGTTGACCCGCCCCAAACAGAAGGCGAGTCACGGGCTCCTGGGCCATTGAAGAATAAGCGTAAGAGGGCAAGGAAAGCGCGCACACCCTCAGCCTCAAACCGGGAAGTGATAACATGCTCAAGAAATAAGCGCCTGAGCTAGAAACACCACCTGGTGTTGCGATTCCCTCAGGGAGACAATAGCTGCCGTCGCCTTTCGTTTCACCGAATTCTGTCAAACAACCATGTGGCGTGTTTGGTAAAGCATGTGGAGTAAATACACCTCGTCGGGGCGATTCTTACACAGATAGCAGTGTGATTTTCAGAAACGTCACTGAATCCACTGCCGCTCTTCCCACCGAGCGCATGCTTGATGATCTTGGTTGGTTTAAAGTTTGCATAACCAGGCTTTTACCACCAGGTCTCCTTGGCGTTACTGTTAGGAAGCTCATCAGGTTGGGGGACGTTTCGGTTGGTCAACCAAATCACCTAATCCGTTTGCTTATGAATTCCCTCTCCATCCCAGCAGAGCGCAGGGCCTTAATACGATTTGCCTTCAAGCTCAAAGGTAACAATATTAGTGTGCAACCAGACCTTCCGTTAGCGGATAGGTTAAAGTTAAAGGAAGCCATCAGAGACCTAAAAGCTCTGTGTGCAGCTGGCGAGCAAGGTCTCCGATTGGTGGGTTTTCAGATGGTCACCTGGTGGTCCATTCCCACCCTGCCAGAACCTATATTACTTGCGCACGACCCAGGGCTGGTCGTGCCGAAGCCCTCCAAGTAGTACTTAGTAATGTGTGTAGCCTGAGGAACAAGATGCGCGAGGTGGGTCTGCTCGTAGACAAACCTCGTCCAGATATATTTGCTTTCACTGAAACGTGGCTGTCTGAGGAAACCACAGATGGCGAAGTATACCTGTCTGGCTACGCACTGTTCCGCACTGACCGCTCCATTGGCTGTCAAGGGGGTGGTGTAGCTCTTTATGTGCGTTATCACTTCGACGTATTGAGGACCAGCGTTTTTCAATCTCTCGACAAATCTGTTGAGGCTCTCGCAGTCCTGATTTGCGCTTCATCGGTTCAGGTTACGGTCGTGTTAGTGTATAGGAGCCCTATGAGCACCTCCAATGGAACCATGGAATTTATACGCGCCCACTCTGCGACCAAGTGTCTGATGCTGGGAGATTTTAACCTCCCCGAATGGTAATAAAAGTGATTATTATTATTATTTATTATTATTATTATTATTATGATAAATAATGTGTCCGCTGTACGCCGTAACTTCGCTTCGCTGCCGCGCGACCACCACCAGTCACGCGCGGGCTGGGTATACCGCGAGGACACCCACCCTTACGCGGATTCCAACCGATAACCTTATGGTTGCAAATCAAACGTGCAGATCACTCAGCCACCGGCCGATAGGTTTGTTGGGATTGTCTGTCTTTCAGTTTCGCGTTGGGATCATTCGGTACAGTGCTGCTGGACTTAACGCTGCAGGCACCACTACACCAGTTCGTGGAACTCCCCACCAGGTACATGAGAAATCAGCAGCCGTCCAGTTTAGATCTTGTTTTGCCAAGACACTTGACTTTGTAAATAACATTGAGTACGACTCGCCACTTGGCGCTAGCGATCACGTTTGCTTGTCTTTCCAGTGTACCAGGCCTTGCCAAGCTACTACCAGTTGGTGTCTGAATGGATGGACGGAAACAATGTATTCGTGTAGGTAGCAGTCTTTCCTTTCGACAAGCTGCCCTTAGCAGTGATGCGCAAGGCTCTGTCATAGGTCCGCTGCTGTTCTCAGTCTACGTGAATGACTTGCCCGGGGAGCTTGACTTACCATCGCTCTTGTTTGCTGACGACCTAAAGTTCTGGAGTATTGTTGATATCTTTGGATAGAGTGAGAATGGTCTGTCTTGTGGTTGCTGCCCTTAAACCGGGCAAAGTGTTCAGTGCTGCGTCCGATTCCGCCACAAGTTATGTGCTCGATGGGAGTGAACTTCCTCACGTGCTACAACAGGTTGATCTAGCTCTCGTCCACTGTTCCACACTGCACTCTGAAGACAACTTGAAGAAGGCGGCTAGTATAGGTTTCCGTAGCTTTGGTTTATCCGTCGTAATTTCGGCACCCTAACCGCTAATGTGTTTGTTAAGCACTTCTCAGCGTGTGTGCGACGCCGCCTAGATTATTGCGTCCAGGCCTGTCCACCATGCCTTGTCCGGGAAAATGGAACTAGAAAGGGTGTTGCGATGTGGTACTGGGTTGCTCGAGGGGTTACGAGGGCAAACGTACCCCGAACGCTTACTTGGTTTGGGATGCATTCCATGCATTATCGAAGGATTAGATTGGGCCTAATCCTAACCTACCCTGTTTTGTCTGGGTAGGTTGGCCCTAGTTTGTCCTGGCTATTTAGTCCTGCTAGGTTATCTGGTCTCCGCGGCCACTGTATGAACCTGGACAAACCGCGGTCCGATCGAGTTGGAGCGGAGACACGGTTATCGCGTCGAGTCATCGAGCGCTAAAACTTGCTTCCAGCAAATGTAGTCAAATAAGCTACGGTTAAGGGGTTTGAATGTCAACTAGATGCTCTTTGCTAGTAACAAGCAACCTTTCCTTTTTATTGACTAATTCCCATCTTTATACTTCGGTGCTATTTTCTGAACTTCCCTCAACGTTGGTATTATTCGCTTCTTTAACTGCTTTTCCTTACTCGTTACCTTCCACTTTTCTTCCTCTCTTATTTTACACAACTGACATAGCGGGGACAGCTGCTGTAACGCACGTTGGCATTAAGTTTGTGGACCAGGGTGTTTTTCGGGTGTGTTTGTTTTAGGCCCATCAAAAAGTCGGAGCACCCCTTTCATCTCCTAGATCAATGACCCAGTCAATAACGAACACTTACGGGATTCATCCTTTTGTTCCAGTTCCACTTGAACTTGAACTTGAATTACTCGATGGCGTTGCGTACGGTTACATCCAGTACATTGTGCATTGAAAACGCAGCGGTGCACGTGGCAAAAGGTAAGTGTTCATAGTGATTAAGTACTTCCACGAATGCACTTACTTACGAATCGAATGATTGCAAGGATCCTTTTACCTTGCATTTTATGGAGCGGAGATACGTAGAAAGATTCTGCATGGTTCACAATCATGATTTTCATCTTTGCACCTCGTGGTTATACTTACTAAACCGTCGGCACTAATCAGGAAAAGAGTTGGAGGTTCTAAGGTTAGTGGGTAGTTTTCACAGCACGCTGGATTTGCGACAGTTTATATTCCACTAATATGACAAGCAAGTCACGCGCATAAAACTTCGTACTTTGCAAAGACGTCATGGGAGTAAGACTGCGTTTGAGGTTAGAGATTCATTGGTTCGTTGTCTTGGTTGATGGGTATGCGCCACTGAATCGACCAATTGTGTAGGAGATCGAGCGTCGCTTATAGTCGATCAGTATCCTCTAGATAGGATACCTCCTACCATGTATTTAGATCATCCGCGTAAATCAAGCAATCCGATTTAAACTTAGACGGTAGATCGTTGACGAAGATGTTGGAGAGTTCGGGGCCGAGGAGGGAGCCCTGTGGGACACCGCTGGTCATATGTACAGAATCGGAATAGGTTTCGTTCACCCTCATCAGCATGGAACGATTGTGCAGGAAATCGGAAATCCACGAGAGAAAGTTTCCAGTGACACCGATTCCTCGGCGTTTGTAGAGAAGCTGTTCATGCTCGACTTTACGAAGAGCTTTACTGAAGTCTACGAACAAAACATCCAGACGTTTATCAACATCCAATGAATTTGCCCATTTTTCCCTAGCCATAAGCAAGTTGGTAGAGCAGGAGCAAGCTTTGCGAAAACCATGCTGGGCACCGGATGTCAGATCCAACCGCTCGAGATGTAGTTGAATTGCCCGTTTCAGGACCCGTTCCATGGTTTAGCACAGTATTGACGTAAGGCAGCTGGGCTAGTAGCTAGCTGGGTCTTGCCGGTTCCATCCTTTGTATATGGGCTTGATGTTGCCCATCTTCCAAGCGGTCGGGAGAAGTCCGGACTGAAACGATCGACGGAAGACCTGCGTGATAGCTGAAGCAACGTACTCGGCCAAAGCCTTAGGGAACAAGGGGTGCAAGTCGTCAGGACTAAGCGATGAGTAGTTATCTAACTCACAGACAAGTTTCAACATGACGTCAGCGTTTATATCGACGTGCTCTAACGGAGAAGGGAGGTGCACACTGTTCTGTCAGTGAACGACGCTGATGTTGAATGCACTGAAGAGTATTGCCGAGCCAGGAGGCTGGCTTTGTCGGTGTCTTCCTGAACTGGATCCCCATGCTCGGAGGAACACAGGGCAGGGATACCACTGCCCGCTCTAGTGAAGCAACGTACTGGCCAAAGCCTTAGGGAACAAGGGGTGCAAGTCGTCAGGACTAAGCGATGAGTAGTTATCTAACTCACAGACAAGTTTCAACATGACGTCAGCGTTTATATCGACATGCTCTAACCGAGAAGGGATGTGCACACTGGTCTGTCAGAGACCGACACTGATGTTGAGTACACTGAAACGTATTGCCGCGCCAGGAGGTTGGCTTTGTCGGTGTCTTCCTGAACTGGATCCCCATGCTCGGAGGAACACAGGGCAGGGATACCACTGCCCGCTCTAGTGCTCCGTTTGAGGTAGAAAAAGGTCTTAGGAGTCTTCATAGAAATTGTAGCTAGGGAGAGTTCATAATGTTCACGTTTCTCAGGTTTTTTCTTGGTACAGGTATTCCTAACCGTTTTGTAACTGATGCAGGCATGCTCTTATCATGTGATCCTATAGCGGTCCCACAACTTACGTCTTCTGTTCATTAGGGATCTCATTTCACGTTCGATCCACGGAGGGCCTCTAGAGAGCAGTCGCTTTTTGGAGATGGGGACAACTTGTTCAATGAGTGATATCAGCTTGGAATATAAAAGATTCCAGGCATCGTCCACATTGAGATGTTCGGGAATACACTAATCCATAATGTTAGAATGTCATTGAGTTTGCTGGTTGGTGTCTGAGTGGAGACAGATCCGGTAAGTATTTTTACTCCTTGTGTGGTGCGTCCCATTGTGAAACGATATGGTGCGGTGCTTTTGTGCGATACAATCCACTAGTTAAATTGTGGTGGATTCATCGTTTGGCATTGCATGTTTGTTGACGTGAGCGGTCCAGGAGTGTTTCTTTCCTGCCCACTCTTAGCAGATGAAACTTCGTACAGCTATAGTCTTGCGCTTGAAGCAATGCTGCAAATATTTCTCCGCAACAGGCATTGCCATACTTTGGTGATTGCTACATGTGCCGCGCAGTTTAAGGCCTTTAATCATTGGTATCCGAACGCAAGGGTTGTATGTTGCCCATTTCATGTAAAATGCGACATGAACCGACGTTGCAGACAGTTACGTGGGATATTAGTTGCTCGGAAAATGCAGTTACGTGCGCGGTTGCACAATCTAACCTACACTCGTGAGGTTTGCCAGTTTCATAGGTTGCTAAACGCGGTGAAGCTGCGTAATCCTGGGTGCTACCGGTATTTTTATGGAACATGGTTGAAATACGCTGACTGTTGGGCTGTTCACAGGCAGAATGATGTGCGCCTCGGTTGCCATACAACGAACCGAATGGAGAATAAGAACAAACACCTTAATGAATATTTGTCCTACATCCCCTATTCTTAGTCTGTTCATCTGTGTTGCTGGTCGTGGGAGTGGTTGTATGTTTGAAAGAAACAAACTTATAGGAAAGCGTAACATGAACTTTGTAGCTTTTCCATCGGAAATCCCTTCGGTGGCATTTCTTTGCAAACAGCTAGGCGAATTTGCAGCCCACGTGCTTTTAGACAATTATTGCGTATCTTCTGTTGCCGTCCTGATGGCCCCTATGGGTTAAAGTCGTGTCCAAGTTCAAAAGTTCCTCGTGTGTACATCACCAGGGTAAGTGCTTGTGATTGCAAATTTAATCGTCAATGGCGTTTGCCACGTTGTTACATTTGCTACGTTGCACGGCTTCACGGCCATTCTGTGAATGACATCCTGTATGGTTGTCGATGTTGTTCCTCGGCAAACTCCACAGCCAGTTTTGGCGGTGTCGGAGTGTGTTGTGTGTTGGATTTCCGAAATCGTGACGCTGCGCAAGATGTTGTTGGGTAAACCGTGTTTGCAAACTGCGCAGGTAGCAGGAAGTATTGTCGGTCATTCACGCTCGGTTGTGCAGTTACGGATCATAACACCTTTTGGCTGCCCTGTACGCGTTTAAAATGCTGCGCTCACTGTTGTCAAAGGAAACCAGCCTGCAACACTATTGCCGCAAACCCAAGTGGCCTGTACCACTTTAGCTGGACACAGAGGCTAGGATTAACATGAGCACGCAACCGTCCCTCTGCCTACAGTTTTAGAAGGTGAGGTTCCGCAGCATTTGCAATTAACTGATGGAAGTAATTTCAACCACTTGACTACAACCCCACTTCCTCATCCATGGTAAAGGAAACGGAATTCGCCATTCAAGTGTCGCATCACGGAGGTGAGTCCCAGTGTAGTAGTCGATGGATTACTAGAAGGGTTCAGTCCCTTAGTAAAGGCAAGGGATGGAGAGAGTAAACTCACGGTCTAATCACAGTTGTGTTCGAGTAGTAGGTTGCGCTATACCGATGGCACACGTCGAGCACAATGGAAATAGACGTTCAGTAGTAATTCCGGGTACACTATATGATTCGCAAACAAACTGGACGGCACCGTACACACGCAGTAGCAGCACAGCCAAAAATCAGCACGTCGGAACACGGGGCACGACGCAGTATATTGTAATTATGAATTCAAACAAACTACAATAGATGTCACGATAAAATTGGTGGCAGGGAAAACATAATGTGAGAGCTTAATTGCCATTACATAAGTCCCTCCGTAGAGCGTGAACTAGTAAGGTAACGCTCGATATATCTATTTAGGGGACAAACTCAGCTAGTTTGGAGGGGAAAGGCACTGGACCTCCTGAACGTGTGTGCTTGGGATCATTCTTTGAACGAGCGCGTGAAGGTTCTGGAGCATTGGAATCAGTCGGTTGACCAACAGAGGGTAACAACTTATGATCAGTCAAAGTAACGATAGGCTCAACATAAGCGTGTTTAAGACGGTCAATACTCACCGATTCTTTGATCCATTCCTTTCCAGGATGAAGCACGTAGGTTTCCGTGGCCACACTTTAAAAGGACCATCATAAGGATGTGTCAACGGCTTGCGAACTGGATCAATGCGAATGAAAACAAAAGAACAGGTTGTACGTCCGGATGAATTATTTGTTCGCGGGCAGCGAGTAAAGTAGACGGGAGTGTTGTTTGAGACGTTCGGTGTAGTACACAGGATCCATCTCACCAGTCATTCGGGAATCCAAAATCATCTCACCTGGAAGTCTGAGAGTGGTGCTAAAGACGAGTTCGGCAGGGCTGCATCCAATATCATCTTTGACGGTATTAGGAATACCAAGGAGGACAGTTGGAATGCGTTCAGACCAATGTGGGTCAGGTGAATTAGCTGTGATGGCGGCTTTAAGCTGTCGATGGAAACGCTCCTCAAAGTCATGCGAGGCGGGATGATGGGCAGTTGTCCGAAGGTGGATATAACCCAGAAGACGGTTTAAGTCACGGAACAAGATGGAAGTAAACTGAGATCCTCGATCTGTAGTGATTGTAGGTGGCGCACCGAAGTGGTAAATCCATGAATCGAAAAATACACGGGCAACAGTTTCTGAAGCTGTGTCACGTAGAGGAATGGCATGCGGCCAACGAGTAAGTCGGTCAACACAATTAAGAATGCAAGTGAAATTGTTCGATGGAGGAAGCGGTCCGACTATGTCTAGGTGGACATGTCCAAAACGCGCCTCAGGTAGTGAGAATGTTCCGGGGGCCGAGATAGTGTGTCTGTGTACTTTGCTGCTCTGGCAGCTGAGACTGTTTAACCCATTGCCGGATATCGGAACGCATACTAGACCAGATGGAATGATCAGTAATCAACTTCATAGTGGATCAAATGCTAGGATGCGATATTTCTTGAAAATAGTCAAAGACCGTTCGCCGGAAAGACTGGGGAACAAACGGTCTTAGCTTACCGGTAAAAACATCGCAGTGAATCTTTGCGTCTGAGTTGAAAAGAGGTAATTTCAAGAATTTCAATGTGGTATTCGATCGAAGCCTAGCGAGTTCAGGATCGTTGTTCTGGGCAACAGACATTTTCTCAAGCTCCATTGGAAGGGACGACAGTTGATGTATGTGAGCACGTGAAAGTGCATCAGTGACAACATTATTTGGACCGTCGAGGTAGCGAATATCGCCACAAAAGTGTGAGAGGTAATCGAGGTGTCGTGTCTCTCTCGGAGAATAGCGGTCGGAAGCGGCATGAAAAGCGCAGACCAAAGGCTTGCGGTTCGATAGAATTACAAAACGTCATCCTTCAATGACGTGGCGAAAGTATTTGACGGCCAAGCAGATCGCGGGAAGTTTGCGACCGAAAGCACTATATCCCGTTTGTGCTGGCCGTAGCTTCCGAGAAAAGAAAGACGGCGGCTGAAGCTCATTGCCGATTAGTTGTTATAGTACAGCACCGACAGCGCTTTGTGAGGCACCAGTCTTGAGAACAAAAGTAGCTTTCTCATCAGTGTCCAAGTAGCCCAGGGAAGTTGCCTGGCTTAACTTCTGCTTGATGGCAACAAACGCTGTTTCGGTTTCTGACGTAACGATGAACTTCTTTGATTTAGCTTTAAGTAAATCAGTCAACAGCTGAAGAGCGGCGGCACAATTGACAATGAATCTTCCGTAATCATTAACCATGCTAAGGAATCGGCGCAGATTTTTAACTGCTTGAGGCAGTGAATAGTCCAAGATTGCCTGGGTTTTCTCGTTGATGGGACTAATGCCTTTGCTATCAATTTTGTGACTAAGAACATCGACGCTAGATTGACTAAATAGACATTTATCAGGATATTGGTTATCCCATGATGATTGAAGCGTTCGAATACTTGTCGTATGTGATCCAAGTGCTCTTCTGGCGTGGCACTGGCTATCAAGACGTCGTCGGTGTAAACAAAAGGGTGGATCTGATCCACGAAGCGCTGAAAAGACTGTGCCGCATTGCGAAGGCCAAAAGGCATACGGATGAAGTACAAACCGAAACGTTTGCTAACGGCCGTTTTAGCAATGTATTCAGATGCAATTGGAAGCTGATGCTACACTCGCACGATGTCAACCTTGGAAACAAGGGATTTCCCGGACAATCCCAATGAAAAATCATTAATATGAAGGATAGTGTATCTGTCGGGATTGGCACCGGCGTTGGGTGCTGAGTACTCACAATCTGGACGCCAATCACCGGACATTTTAGGTACAAGATGAAGCAAGGAAGCCAAATAACTGCTAGATGGGCGAGGATGATCATGTGCTCGAATTCACGTTTCGCCGCGTGGAGCTTGTCAGCTGGAAGACGTCTCGGTGTGGCTGACATGGGTGGACCCGTTGTGACGATAGGATGACGAACCACGTGGTTAGGCTTTGTAGAGTGGGTATTAGAACGAACCAAAGACGGGAATTGCTGAAGCAATGATGAATACGGCGTAGTGTTTGGCATAAGAACGCGAAGTCGGACGGAAGTGACTGGTGCGAGATGGCAAGGGACATTGAGCGAAGTGCTGTCGTTCCGTAACTTCCTGTAACGTAGGTCGACAACGAGGCCGAGTTTGCTAAGGAACTCGATGCCAATTGTGAGTTTGCGATGGTAAGGAGGAAATTCGCATCATAATCCAAGACTTAGGTGCAACGGCTTCTGGCCGTATGTCGCGATTTTGGTCTGGTTAGCCGCCTGTAACGTAAGTCCGGCTTGTTGCGGAGCGCGTTTTTCCAAAAATCATGGTATAACGCTGATGTCTGCGCCCATATCGACCAAAAACTGAAGGTTAGTCTTGGGGTCGAACATGTACAGAAGGCGACTGAGGATTTGGCCAGCGACAGCCGTTGCCATTCCTGGCTGGCTTTGGCGTGTTCCGGTTGCGAAATCGGAGTTCCTTTCGGATATTTGCATCCTGGGAGACTGTTACATGCTGCTTTACCGAAGCGACTTTGGAAGCTGCAGTACGGCCACTGACGTGAGCCTGATGTGCTGCGGCGCGGACCACGAGGACTTCTTCGGTTAGTAGTGCGTTCACGTCGAATAGCAGGCATGCTGAGTTCTAGACGGGAGATTTTCTCGTTGATCGAATCAAGCGTAGTGCTATTGGATGAGTTGGCTATGGTGGACTCAGCTACGTGTTTAAAAGTATTCTTAACGAAACATTCGCTCGTTTTGTCCTCAGCTTCTGCGAGCTTTTCCAGAGTGATATCGTCGCTAAGAACTGATAACATCGTTGTGATGTTTACCGGAAGACATTTCGTCCAAGGTTGGCGGAGTATAGAGTCATCGAGTTTCGACGAACGAACTAGGGAATGCATGTATCTACGGATCTGAGATGGGATGCAATCGCCGAGCTCGACGCCGGAAAGTAACTGTTGCAGTCAAGCCTCATCAGACGCAGTGGTGCGTTTAAGGATAGTTGCTTTAAGTTTATCATACGGCGCTTCTACAGGCATAGGCTCAAGGATATCAATGACTTCAGAGGCAACGGAGACAGGTAAGCGCGAGACGACGTAGGAGAACATGGGAGATTGTGAAGTGGTCTTACGACATCGGAAAGTAGCTTCCATATGAATAAACCGTACCCGTGGATTGGAAATATCAAAGGTAGGAAGCGAGAGTTTGAAGGAACTGTCATTAAAACACATGGGGTCTGATCAGACATGACTACGAAAAAATACGTGTTCACGAAAAATAAGGCGAGGTCACCAATGTATGTAGTGGTCGAAGGATTACTAGAAGGGTTCAGATCCTTAGTAAAGGCAAACGTTGGAGAGAGTAAACTCACGGTCTAATCACCGTTGAGTTGGAGTAGTAGGTTGTGTTATACCGATGGCACAAGTTGAGCACAATGGAAATAGACGTTCGATGGTAATTCCGAGTCTACTGTCCTATTCGCAAACAAAGTGGGCGGCACCGTACACACGCAGTAGCAGCACAGCCAAAAATCATCACGTCGGAACACGGGACACGACGGAGTTTACTGTAATCATGAATGCAAACAAACTGTACAAAGATGTCACGATAAAATTTGTGATAGCAAAGACAACATGTGCAAGATTAATACCCACTGCACCGGTAAAAGTGTTCTTTGTGAATCGGAATTTCGGATGTCACACACCACCACCCCATTAGCTGTTACACTTAAGTGACGTCAGATAAAAACTTGTCGTTGATTGAAATGTTTGTTATTCCTTACTAATATATAGCCTCGCATTTCTCCGGTAATACTGGACTATCGCATCAAACCAACACCAGCCGCTCCGCTTCGGAAGTCGGGCGCGTTTTACTAAGGTATAAACTTGGATTCCCCCAGTGAAAGGTATGATTAGGCACGAGATTATGCGTACCTATCTCAAAGTCAATGCACGTAACACTGATGGCTATGCTCGCCTTACAACCGAGCTAACATATCTACGCAAATGAAGTATAGTAAAAGCGTTCGCAATTACCGACTACCACCTTTTCTGCTGCAATTGACATAACGATATTGTACCCATTTGTACCGTATACCTTCCGGTAGCTGTTGACATGGTCATTTTTACTGTTTTATAAGTTGGCTTCAATGCAGCGGATCATCAACAAGAACAACGAGGTATATCATTCAATGCAGTGCATGACAGCTATCCGTTGGGTGAACACTATTATGTAACTGCATTTAAACACATGAACTTCTGACGACGAAATTTGTAGGGTCTTTTCTTCACAATGTATCAATCTTTCAGGCTGAGTATTCCTTTACACCTCCTCATGGTGCTCGGCTCAACGTTGCCATTCACAGTCATAGGTCTTGAGTTAAAGCCGTGGTACATTAGCAGTCAGTTATCTTTCATGAGAAACTAATGGTGTCGTAAGAACCAGACCGGACACCAGGGTGCAGTGGCCACCGCAATTATTCTAGGAAAATTAATAACCCAACCAGATGAAGCTCTTTTGTCAAGGGCGAAACCTCGTCCATATAAAAGCCCTATAGAACGCAGATTTGTATTCTAAAAGTTGGAAATTACGATTTCATAATCGGTTCCAAGTATGTTTCAAGGCAGTAAATTAATAACTGTTTTAGGGATGCATCAACCTGAAGTGTTAAAAGAAATATAACTACAGCAGGTGTACCTGCATCAAGTAGAGGAAACAGTTGCAGAATTGGACATTTTGCTATCTTGACGACACACTACAACTAAAACTTTCAACATAAGAAGGCAAGACCAATTTTATATCAACACACAATCCTTAGGCAAAAATATGCAAGTGCGGCGCAAGAATCACAACATTCTCTATCCTTCAGCAATTAGTACACAATTATTAATTTGGTTCTCTTCTATGTACATATAAATGATTCGTCGCTTAGCTTCCCGTGTGGTTACGCAGGTGCACTCTTACTTGACCATTTTATCCAGAAAATTTTCCCATCAACTTCATTCGTCCTCAAGTGCTCCTACAAATGACTGCCTTCAGGCTAACCATCTGTTAATTCGACTGGCATGTTATCGCTGTGTTGCATATAACTGCATTACCACGACCATGTCCATACAGGCGTGTGTTTTAGTGTCAAGGATAAATAAATATTTATATAGGGACGCAAGCTTTTCCAGCTGATCGGCACCACAGGCCTCATGAAACTAGACGTAGGTAAGACAAATTCAGAGACAACGTGCGTGCACTGATTCTCAATAAATGTGACGTTGTAGCTCATTGGGCGGAGCACTTTTAAGAGCAGTTCAGTTGGTCTCGGAATTTCGGGAAAATTTTCCAGTCAGATGTGATAGACTGAGCCATAGTCGGTTAGTTAATATTCCCGATCGAAGTCCAAGCTTTGAACAGTGATCGTGTTGTTAATCCTTTTAAAGCCGTTGGTCACAGTACACTCACACTCGCGTTTTTTATTGATGGTGAAGTTATCCTTTGCAAAACATTGCCTTCACTCCTCATACTGGTCTGAATAGAGTGGGTCATCCCTTATAACTGGAGCAAATCGATGTTAGTAGCACTATACAAAGCCCGGTTGTGCCGACTGTAATAACCGAGGTATAGGCCCAACGTAGGTTGTAACAAAATAACTGGCCTCAACTCTCATTTAGCACTTCACTGTGGAACGGGTACCACGACTATGAAAGGACTTTGGTTCGCACAGTTCAACAGAAAATGTACTTAAAAAACTGTGTTATGGATTGCAAGGAGTAACACGCTACCGCACGGAAACCGGCTGATGAATTATGCACGAATGTCAACGACAATGCTTCAACGTAAAAATTATCAAAATGAATAAATGCACTCTCGCGTTCAAAAAAGCTTGTCTTAATAATTGTATTATTAATGCAAGATAATGGAAATGTTGCACAACTATAATTTGGTCTCTGGCGGGAATAGCTTTGGCAGAAGTTTAGAAATATATCCCATTGATTTATTTATTTAAGGGCAATCAGGATTCTGCCAGGGACTAACGACAGGTTTAAAACGACTAAGACTAGCTCGGGGCGAACACTGATTTTATCACATGACGTTGTATGCTAAGGTAAGGGAACAGTATGGAAGAATGCAGCCAATCACAAGAGAAAGTGAGGAAGTGATACTTAAAACTGTGTTGTAATACTAGCCAATTCAGTGAACGTAGTTTGGCTAAGTAAATGCAAGATATTCAAACGATGCTTCGCGGTTTACAGGTAGCTAATTAATAGAATTTGGATGACGCGTGTTTACTATATATAGGCAGCACAGTTAGTGAGCTACTACTTAACACACGAAAAGCTTTATTAAGCAATCTGCAGAGTAAAGCACCTTGCCAGAATTAATTATAAATAGCTCTTTAAAATAATAAAGAGTAACCTTACTTTTGATCAAGATTATTTGCCACGTTTAGAGCAGAATACTTTGAGTTGCGTACAGAAAAGTTTGACAGACCACCTTATGACACTGGCTAAAAGGTATTTCTGATTTCGTCCCAACATTTCCATTGACGTTAAACTTCAACCCACTTGCAGGAACAGGGCAGAGTTATAATTTTTATAACAATAATATTAATATTGCTCTCGTCTTTCACCTATGTAGATTTTTGCGTAAGAATATGATGTTGGCCCTATGAGCAGCTCCTCCCAACCAAACGCATATAATACTTAAATGTGAGTCTCTCAGGACTATACGGCTAAGTGTTTTCGTGCGGGTTTTCGATCTTAACCTAAATTATGCACTGAAGGTAAAGCAATCAACAATAATTTCTCTCGTGGACTCGGCGCAACACCTTCCTCGCCCTTGCTGATTCCTTTTTCATTGAATAAATAAAGGGTTTACTTTCTGCAGAGTGAGGCAAACCTTGCAGTTGGAATCAGGCAGAAGCAACACGCGAAATAGTATTGTATCGGTACAGAGAAATTACTGAGTACATTTGATCGAAAAATTGATCGTGGTTTGCATATTAAGGTCAGTACCCGTTAACGCTGCTAATATTAACACGCAAACTCGATTATGCAAAAGACCCACCGAAGAACGTATGATCCGTTGTTTATATTCAGAAATGTACCAAGCAAGATTGGATCAATTATGCATCCTGACGACGGCTGAGCAACTGGCTGAGGTTTCCCGACATAAAATGGCTTTTATGGTATCCGGTTATGATGTGCAGAAAGGTTATTCTGCCGGAGCTTGACTATTGGTAATAGTAATGTCAACCCGCACGAAAGATGGTAATTTCATTCGTAATAACTATTGATTCCGCTTTTAAGACCGTCTTCCTCGAACCAATTTTCAGCCAGTGGATTTGAGATCATCCGTGTTCTTTTTCCGTTCACTCTTTACAGGACATTTTCAGAATCTGACAAAATCTTTGGACTGGTGTTGCTGGTCAGTGAACAGGGGTTCATCACAGAATTATTGATAAGCACTCTAGCTTTTGTTTTAAGGTTTTTTCCATTAGAAACGTAGTTGAGGCGTATGAATTCCGTCTTACACCAGTGAGCAGTTGGCATCGTCGGGTGACCTAGTGGTGTCAAGCTGATTGCGTAGTTGATCAGAAGCAGTAACTTGGATACAGGTGACACCGTAAGTGCTTGAAAGGCTGCTCAGACAAATGTTTCCGTTACAAAAGTTATTGCTTCTGGCTAGCTTGCCTCTTTATTAGTTTGCATATATTAGTGGGAAATCAGAGAGCACTTTGGAGAGTTGTTTTTACTGACTACGTTGGAATAAGTCAATGGTGGGACAGGCGAATGGGAAATGCATTGGAACCTCGAGACGTGGCACGGGTTGTTTCGATTGTTGTCCTAATGGTTTAGTTTAAAGACCAAACTAGAACGGCCTTAAGTCATAAAATAAATCCCAGTCTATAAATGAGGAATGTTGGAACTGTGCTGCAATAAATTACGATCCTTGGTAGGCCGTCAATTATTCGCACCTTCAAGTTCGCAATAGCAAAGTTTATCTGTACAATAATTCGACGGTTGATGAACTAGGCAAGCTGACCGACAGCACAACAAGCGTAGCCCAAACCAGAAGGCGAGTCAAAACTCGAACAGTTTGCTTCTCCGTTTGTGGTCAGTTGAAACAAAACTTTTACTTTTATTATGGAAATGGGAATAGGAGGGTTTAACTGAAAGGATAGCATTGCACAATCGTTACTGTGATGCCCCTAGGTCATTAGATACTGCGACGAATGCTCGATAACCATATTTCATTTATTGTATTCTGGGAAGAGAAAGAACAGTAGTCCGAAGCTTGTGCGATATTGCGAGTTCGATTTGGTTTCGTGAGATACATGGAAAGTAGCAGAAGGAAAGTGGTTCCACACCTATATTGAGTAGGAGGCTATTGTGAAGGTGGGCTGGTCGATGACAGGAATGTCCGTGGGCTTCAGTAGTAGTCGCGCTTCGATGTAGGTTGGCTTCAAACCGTCAGTACTCAAACTGTCCTTATATTTCTATTTCAGTCCAGTAATAAGCACTTCTTATTCCAAGCAATCGACTTAAATTAGCCATGGTAAGGAGGTGGCAGGTTTACAGACGGAATCAACACGCAGAAGAAAGGGACAAGTGTCCATTCCGGGTTAACCTGTTGACTTCGTGGGTTGTTTCGAGGTGGTGTTGGACGAATTGAGCAGAAGTGTTTTCCTAGGCGTACGACATACGAGCGAGAGCTTAAAGTCACGAAACAAGGTCGAGTTGAATCGGGGCACCCTAGTGGTGGTAATAGTGGCTATCGTGTTAAAAACAGGAATCCGATATTCAAGTAATGTTTGCGCCACAGTTTTCGCAGAAGTATCACGTAAAGGCACTGGAGGTGGTCAAAGCGTAGAACGATCAGCACATGTCAGTAAGTAGACATACCCGCGTAGGGGTGGGCGTCCTCGCGGTATACTCAGCCTGCGCGCGACTGGTGGTGGTCGCGCGGCAGCGAAGCGCCGTTACGGCGTACAGCTGACACATTATTATTATTATTATTATTATTATTATTATTAGACATACCCGATGGATTGCGGCAAGGGTCCAAAGATCTTTGAAACGGGTGTCGGGGAAAGCATAATCGCCGAGGACGGAAATAAGGTGACGGTTGACCTTGCTGGTTTGGTAAGTGATACATGTTTTGCACACTGCTGGATCTCGGAGTGCATGTTGTGCCAAATGAAGTAATCAGTACTCTGCTTGACGGTGGCTCGGACGTTCAGTTGTGAGACTCCATGCAAGTGGTCGTAGAAGATTCGGCGGTACTGCTGAGCGACAAAAGGCCGGGGCATGCCGGTGTAGATATCACAGTAAACGTTTGAGTCTGGGTTAGGTTTTGGAAGATGCAATAGTTTGATCAATGGATTTTGTAGCTGGATGAACTCACACAGATAGTTTATGGTCTTCTCCAATGGAACATTGGTAAAAAAAGACACCACATCTAAGGAAAACACCTGTCGCCCAGCTAGCTCAAGTGGTCTCACCGAATCGAGAAAAGCAAAGTTGTCCTTCAGACTGTATCTAGCTATGGCTTTCCTTACTGGTTCCAGCAGTTTGCCGAGCCACTTGGCGATTGAATGGCACGGTGAGTTACGCATATCCAGTATCGTCCATAGTAATGGCCATTTCTTGTGTACTTTGGGCAGGCCATACAATCTTGGAATCACTGTCCCACGCGGTCTGGTGTATTCAAATATACCTGAGTCGATTACATTCTCCACTTTTAAGCAATGTAGGAGTTTCGTTATACATCTCTCGATTGCCTGTGTCTTGTCATTCTCATTATCCATTCTACGAAGTTTTGACCCGTCCGAAAAATGGCATACATCTTGCTGATGTAGTCCAATCTATCCATCAGAACGATCCCGGCTCCTTTATCTATCCTAGACAACAATACATTATCGTTTCGCTTGAGTTCTTTAACGACGTCTAAATGTTCCTGCTTTAATAGATGTTTGGTATACGGTTTATCAGTTAGGTACTCGTAACATGCGTTAACCAGTGTTGACTTATAATGCTCAGCTGCTAAGGCTGAAGACGGCGCAAGCGTAGCTACTTGAGAATAGAGATTCTCAAACTGGACCTATAAATCTAGCTTTGTAACATAGGTTCGTGGGCAACAGACTTTCGAGCCGAGTGAAAGAGCTTCGAGTAAAACCTTGTCTAATTGTAATGAGGAGAATTTGTGAACGTATCTTTCAGCGTCACAAGGAAAAATGTTCTGTGGCTTACCCTCACTGAGTTGTTTCTGCAGTGAGGATACTCGTACATCCACTTGCCGTACCACAATGCGCTGGACCTATGATTCCAACGGTTCGTAATCCTCAACAACTAGATTCGCTAGCGCGATAGAGAAAACGCATCGGTTTAGCTCGAGCTCGTTAATAATAGACACAATCGCATAACGTTCATTCATCGGGTGGCGCTACAAAGCGGTATTAGTTGGGTTGATAGCATTACGTTTGAGAATTTTCCAAAAGCGTTGAGGGTATTCACAAAGTAAAATGCAATTTTCATGAGCAAATTGGAGGGCAACCAGTTAAACTAATCCATCAACAGCTTGGTTCACTACGGCCGATATGTAGACGAGATATTTTGGATTGCGGACAATGGAATGTGCGTCGATGATCTATTGGCCCGTTTTAACCCTGTACACTGTTACACAACTTTCACCATCGAAACAGAACGTAACGACTAGTTGGCATTTTAAATGTCCAACTCAGCAGGGCAACAGAGGGGTCAATGCGGAGATAGGTGCACAGAAAAGAAACCTGGAATGGCCAGCACATCCATTTCTCTAGTGCTGTTCCGATAAGTCGAAAAAGGCACTTCGTCCATTGTCTAACGAAGAGAGCAAGGAGAATAGGTACAGATCAAGTGCTTTTAGATGAACTTACCTTTATCCGAAGAGTACTTGAGCGTAATGGGTTTCCTGAAAATTTCATCCAGAAGCAGATGGAACCGCGAGTACTAAAGCTCAAACCCGTTTCTGCGGAGAAGCGAATGCTATAGTTATTATTACCATTTAAAGGCAATGCGATATCAGAACGGACCACCCGATGACATTCCTTAGCAACAGAGAGAACGTAGTTTGTCGCTAATCTACACGTAAGCTTCACCTCAACACCGATGTTGCGCCAACAACTTAGACAGGATACCTCGGTCACAGACCTCCTCCTGTGCGTATAAGTTCTCTTGCTCCTGTCGAGCAAAGTATATTGAGAAAACGACCAGGCAACTGTTCGTTAGGGCTCGAGAACATTGCCCAGCTTGGCTCTATAGCAGCGCCAGGCAGAATGGAACGGGTGCAGCATTGCTGCATCTAGTAGACTCCGACCATCAAGTCAATTCACATGACGCATTCACACGGAGTAGCTGCGTCTCCGGACGTTACACACGGGCAGTCAGATGTCGCCCGCTGTTGACAGCAGAGGCGATCGCAATTGCGCTCTATATTCTGAACCTATGTGTAGGGAAAATAAAGCTCGTTCATACTTTAACGCTGCCTTGGCCTCAGATCAGTGCGACCCTCAATAGTGTAGCGATTGTAAATAATTTGCCTATTTTTCTTTTTCACGTTTACCTATTTCGCTGCAGTTGCTGTACACCTTTGTTTTAATTAACTGTATATACACACACACTTGGTTTCGAGCTCGTCTTCCGTAGTTCTACCTTGGTTGCCGCCGGTTTGTTGTGATTGTGCGCGTCGCTGCCTGTTCTGTTTACAATCGGACTCTACGTACACGTACACTTCGGCATACCTCGCGATTTACGATCGTCCGACGCTTAGGCGCATCAGGATATTTTATATGTGAGGTAAACCTGACTTGCTGAGTATTCTCCTTTTCCGGTCCCTCCATATAATTGGTGACCCCGTTTTTTATTTATTTCTGTGTATATTTTTCTGTTTTTCTACACAACGACTGATCACGCGCCCGCTATTAATGCGTCGGAACATTCCCTTGTACTCGCTTTACCTTCTTTTGACGTTTCTAACCCACGTGTTTGTTCCGTTCAAGTAGAAGCTGTTTCCGTTTTCGTAAGATCACATCCCAGTCCACAATGTTTTCATATGTGACTGCTCACCTACCGTCCAACATTGCCTCTTAGGTCATCGACATCCTTGATCCTATGCCCCTAGAGTCCCCCTATAATAAACTTAAGGCAGCCATATTAAAGCGCTCTACAGCCTCAGATGAGACACGCCTTCAGTAGTTGCTCTCTGGCGTTGAGCTTGGAGATAGAACGCCGTCTCAGTTACTGCGACACATGCGTTCCCTCGTCGGTTCTTCCATAGTGGATGATTCCATTCTCTGCTAATTGTGGAGTAATTGTCTTCCCGCGAATACCACGGCCACTTTAGCTGTCCTTGTCGACGATCTTCCGCTAGACAAACTGCCAGAGGCTGCTGATAAAGTTCGCGAACGCTTTATTAAAACGTCAGTATCACACGTTACTGAGACTAGCTCAAGCAACCTCTCTGGAACCACGCTACTTGACACAATCAAAGAGAGACTTTCTAACCTAGAGCTCACCTTGTCCCACCTCAGACGTCACCGCGTTCCCTCGCGTCGATCCGTTTCTCGATCCAGACGTTCTAGCAGCGCTCGTACACGACAGTCTCACCGCTGTTGTTATTATCACCACCGCTTCGGAGACGCAGTGCGTAAGTGCCGTCCAGGGTGTAAACCCCCTAAAGCCTTTTCGACTCCTACGTCGGGAAACCACATGGCCAGCCAGTAATGGCGGCGGCTGTCGCTGGCCAGGTTATTAGTCGCCCGTTGTACGTATTTGACTCCACAACCAAACTTCACTTCTTGGTTGACACTGGTGCAGAAGTCAGCGTTCTCCCCCGTTCTCTGGAAAATCGCCCCCTGCAACCAGCTGGTCCAATGCTTACGGCAGCTAATCAGACTAAATTCGCTACCTACGGCCAGAAATTACTTACTTTGAGTCTCGGACTACGGCGTAACTTCTCTTTCATTTTTACCATCGCCGATGTGCAAAAGCCCATCATCGGAATCGACTTTCTCGGCAAGTTCGGTCTTGTGGTCGACCTACGTTGTAGAAAATTACGAGACGATACTACGTCTTTAAGCATCCCCTGCAAACTTGCTTCAGTCAATTCTCTCGGGCTTCGCATCCTCATACCTGACGACTCACAGTACTGCTCATTGCTCTGACAATTTCTGTCCCTAATTCGAGCGCGTAACGATACTTCCCACCCTAAACACGATGTACGCTATCACATCGTTACAACCGGTCCGCCAGTAACTGCTAAAGCTCGACGCTTGCGCCCTGACAAACTTCAGGCAGCTAAAAAGGAATTCCAACACATGCTTGCTCTCGGCATTGTTCGTCCTTCAAACAGCTGCTGGGCATCACCTCTCCATCTGGAGTCAAAAAAGTCAGGCGATTGGCGACCATGCAGTGACTACCGTGCTCTCAACAACGTCACTGTTCCGGATAGGTATCCTATCCTCCATATCCACGATTTCTCACTTGGACTAGCCGGAAAGTCGATCTTTACCAAACTCGATCTAGTCAGAGCTTACCACCAGATTCCAATCGCGGAGGAAGACATAGCAAAAACCGCTGTGATCACTCCATTTGGCCTTTACGAATTTCTTCGTATGCCTTTCGGCCTCCGGAACGCAGCAGTCTTTACAACGCTTTATGGATCAGGTCCTCCGTGGCCTTGATTTCGTCTACGTTTACATTGACGATGTTTGATCGCAAGCGCCAGACTCGACGAGCATTTATCACACCTCCGAATGGTTTTCAAACGCTTTGAAAACCACGGCATAACCATCAACCCGGACAAATGCAAATTTGGTCAGCCAACGGTCGAATTTCTCGGTCATGAGATCGATGGTGTAGGTATTAAACCTCTCCCGGATAACTCTAAAGCGATCCTCCACTAACCGATGCCCCAATCTATCCGAAGCCTACGCCGATTTCTCGGTATGATCAACTACTACGGCAGATTCATCCCCAACTGTGCTGAGTTACTTCATCCGCTTACCGACTTACTGAAAGAAAAAGACGTTAACCATAACCCCAGAAGTTGAAGCAGCTTTCACGGCCGTCAAGCAGAAGTTTATTGAGGTTACCGCTCTCCATCACTTGAACACCACTGAGGACGCTACACTTGTCCTTAAGACGGATGCTTCAAGTTCCGCTGTCGGTGCAGTTTTGCAACAGTTACTTGATAACGAATTTCAACCGCTGTCCTTTTTCTCACGGAAGCTACAACCTGCTCAGGTCAGGTACAGCACATTTGGTCGTGAACTGCTCGCCATATACTTGGCTGTGAAACATTTCCGTCACCTTTTAGAAGGACGTCGTTTCATACTCTTGACAGATCACCAGCCACTGTTGTACGCTTTCCGTTCTGCCTCGGACCGTTACTCACCCCGAGAAACGCGTCATCTGGACTATTTTTCGCAGTTTTGTGTTGTTCGTTATATCGACGGTTCTAACAACGCTGTTGCCAATGCATTGTCTCGCGCTCATATGAATCGGTTGTCGTCAACACCCATCGACTTGGAGAGAATAGCGGCTGCTCAAAACGATGATCCTGAGGTTGTCCAACTTCGCTCAAACCCCTCATTGAAGCTCACACAGCTGCCCGTACTTAACTCTGACATAAGAGTTTACTGTGACCTTTCAACCGGTAAGCCTAGACCCCATGTCCCACGATCATTTCGACGAACCATTTTTGATCATTTTCATGGTCTTTCACACCCAAGTATCCGCACCACCGTAAAACTCATTACCGACCGCTTCCTCTGGCACAACATGCGTTCGGACATTAGACATTGGGCTAAACGTTGCCTTAGTTGCCAAAGCAGTAAAGTTCACAGTCACTACTCCAGGTACATTTTCTCTTCCTGAAGCACGTTTTAGACACGTTCACGTAGATATTGTTGGCCCTTTACCTCCTTCCAACGGTTTCACTCATCTTCTAACATGTGTTGACCGTTTTACCCGTTGGCCACAAGCTGTTACTTTACGTGACACATCTACCGAATCTGTTTCCCGTGCTTTTGTCGAATGCTGGATTTCTCTTTTTGGTGTTCCATCCACCATCACTACCGACAGAGGGACTCAGTTCAGTTCCACACTGTTCCGTGATTTCAGTCGTTTATTAGGCTGTACTCACCTAAGAACAGCCGCGTACCATCCCCCTGCCAATGGACTCGTCGAGCGCCTCCATCTACAATTAAAAGCTGCTATCATGGCTAGTTCATCCGACTCACGCTGGTCTGAGCGTCTACCTGCGATCCTTCTTGGTATTCACAGTACAATCAAAGAGGACATTGGTGTTGCCCGGCAGAACTCGTGTTCGGGACGACCCTCAGACTACCTGGTGAGATGGTACTGGGCTCTCGCACCACCGGTGAACTATGAACAATGAATTTATACGGGTTAAGAAGCGTTGCTTTACAAGTCACGTTGGATAGTTGCAGGGGATATCAACATATCAATAATGATGATAAGGATAGTAAAATAGTTAATACTTTAAATATGAAAATAAGGACTTATCGTTTGCTTCGCTGCAGTCCTGTGATCCTCTTAGATTCACAGCATCCACAGTTAACAACAAATAATTCCATGATCAACTCCAGGTGTAGGATGGAGACGTAGTGTTAGGTAACGAAGTGTAAGTGGATGAGTGCATCGTCCAACCGTCTTTTAAATACTGTTAGTGTCGGTGCCGAGACGACCGATTCTGGGAGAGCATTCCACGGGTGACAGGCACGAATAGAAAAGAAATTTCTCCGGCACTTCAGACAACTGTATTGTTCTGCGAGTTTTAATGATCGGCCCCTCAGGTTTGTATTGCTGCTGAGTTGCAGTAAAGGGCGGCACACATGATGTGGGTCTCGCAGAATCAAATACGCCATAATCAGGTCGCCTCGTAGTCTGCGATAGCTTCTACTGAACGATCCCCGTCGTCGCAGCCTCTCCTGGTAGGAAAGACTGCGCATTCCAATTACGTTCTTAGATGCCCGGCGTTGTGGCTGCTCCAGTGCATTAAGGTCGTGTTTCAGTCATGTATGCCAGGTTTGAATTGCATATTCGACATGGAGGCGAACATACGCACTGAGCATTTGTCGAAATATGGAGCTGTTTATTTGTCCAAACGCCCGCCTCAACAGCCGGACGTGTTGGTTCCCGGTCTTCGAGGCCTTTTCGGATTGCCTGGAGCAACCCAAGTCATCTTGAACCAGGACACCCAAGTCACGTTCGAGAGTTGATTGTTGCAGTACATCCGTTCCGAGTCGGTATGAGTAGCTGCTTTGATGTCGGATGGAAATCCTCTTGCATTTACTGACGTTGAAATGCAGTAAGTTTTGGGTCGACCATTGATACACTGTATCTAAATCACTTTGAAGCAAATGTCGGTCGGTGTTCGCCTGGATCCTGCGCCAGATCTTGATATCGTCGGCAAACATTAGGAAGTTTGAAGCGATTCCCTGTGCAAGGTCATTAATAAGCACCAAAAACAAACGTGGACCTAGAACCGAGCCTTGCGGCACACCACACTGGACTTGTATGGAGTCCGATAAAGAGCTCCGAACTCTGACCACTAATTGCCGTTGAAATAGAAAGTTGGCGATCCAGCTTAAATGAGGGTCGCCGATCCCGTAATGCTGCAGCTTGGATAGTAGTATCCGATGATCTAGACGATCGAAAGCCTTGGAAAAACCGGGTAGATCACATCAACACCTTCTCCAGCGTCAGCTGCCTCGGTCCAACTACTGCGTGCAATGAGTCAATTAGTTGTACATGACCGCTGTCGACGGAAACCGTGCTGTTCAGGCGTGATAATGTTGCAGTTTTCCAGATAGCACACCAGTGCATCGGCAACTATGGATTCCATGACCTTGGAGAGTATAGGAAAAAGGGTTACTGGGCGGTACTTGGAGGGATCAGTTCTGCTTCCACCTTTGTGAATCGGGCTTATTATTCCAAGCTTACACATGGCGGGAACTTGGTTCTGGTCTAAGCAGTGTTGGAAAAGCTGCCAGTTGGTTTGCTGCTGCTCCCAATGCCTCTGGACTAGACCCCTTCTCGTACGCTGAACGTCTCAAACAGCATTTTCGATCCATTCGACCAACGTCTATGCGGCCTAACCTACGTAAACAGCAGGTCCACCCCGATTTGCACAAGTGTCCGTTTGTTTTCATCCGCGTCGACGCCGTCCGAAAACCTTTAACCCCGCCCTATGAAGGCCCGTATCAGGTCTTAGCATGGAAACCCAAGTATTTCGTGTTGAATAAGAATGGATCAAAAGAATCCGTGAGCATCGATCCACTCAAACCAGCTTACGTTGAATCTACAGTCGATAGTACTGATCCCGTTTCCTCCCCTCAGCATACACCCGCTCCTGACTCATTACCCCCTACCCAACAACACACTGACGCCCGTACACCGACTCCTCTGTGCCCTCCGACTACACGCAGCTCCACACACACACTTTCTGGTCGGCGTAAATTCTCGGAAAACCAACGTATGTTCAAACACGCTTCTAACATTCGTAGTTCTCAATTGCCTTTATACAAACGCCCAAGGGCTTCTAAGCAAATTGGCAGAACTTCCATCTCGTCATAGCTCAATGTGTTGGGACCTCATCATGGTAACTGAGACGTGGCTGAACGACATGATTAGTGACGCTGAGATCGAACTACCTGGCATGTCACTACTGCGTAACGATCGAACCACCAAGGGCGTCGGTGTAATTCTCTACTACCGTTCAGACCTTCTCATCGAGCTCATGAACGACCATGGGATTCAAACCGTAGACTCCTTATGGTGCTGCCTACACCTAAAGCATGACGATAAATGCTTATTGGCCATCGTATATCGTCCACCAATGTCCACTTTAGAAATGGACAAGGCCCTGTCTTCTGCTTTCAAGAATTTACTGGAACGGTCATACAGTCATGTTTTGCTGGTAGGGGACTTCAATCTGCACGGCCTAGAAACCCCAGCCACCATGAGTGAACCATTCAAAGCCGCTCTACAAGAGCTAATTGCAGGATCACCGCTGTACAACCATGTCACATCCCCAACGCGATTCAGGACAGGAAACAAACCGGCCATCTTGGACCTCGTTTTCACCAATGAGGAACTGATGATTGACGTAGTAACCACATCCACTCCCTTGGGCCGCAGCGATCATGCGACACTATTGTTCCAATACTTGTGTTATGCAGATTATCCTAATGAAAGCAACGTGGAATCTTACGTCGTAACCAACTACGATAACCTGGCAGAACTCATTAGTGCTACGAGCTGGTCCTTCTTAACTGAGTGGTCCAAAGAAGTGGCATGCGGGAAATTTGTCAATAAATTCAACACGCTCGTAGCATTGGCATCTAAAACCAAAATCCCCCGACCCGACAAGGCGAAGTCGTTTCTCAGAAGCAGGACCCGGAAATGCATGGGATTGAGGGATCTGGCATGGCGCGCCCATATAGCCTCTCCGAGCGAGGATACTTGGAACACCTATATTATACAAAGAAACCACTGTGTCACACTCGTCAGGGAGGATAAGGTAAAGAGCCAACAAGATCTTGTGTCAAAGTTCTGTGTTAACCCAAAGCTACTATACAAACACATAAATAACCTTCGCCGCGTTAAGCGCGGAATTCCGGCTCTGCGCACAGCTTTCGGATTAGCACCTACGGCACAGGATGCGGCGAACGTCCTAGGACAACACTTCGGCCGCACTTTCCAGTGTGTGCAAACATCCTGCACCATATCTAGGCAACTTATTCCGCCATCAGGCCTTAACAACATTTCCTTCACAACTGCAGCTGTATTGAAGCGGTTGATGTCGTTGCGCGAATTTAGCTCCCCGGGTGCGGACGGCATTCGGCCGAAAGCGCTGAAGGTTTCCGCCACGAGCTTATTTGAACCTTTGGCGACACTCTTTCAGCGATGCCTTAACGAGATGCACATCCCAACGATGTGGAAGCACAGAATCATCACTCCAATCCACAAAAATGGTAGCCGTGCAGATCCAACTAATTATCGTCCGATTACCCTTCTTCCGGTAATCTCCAAGATCATGGAGTCCATTGTAGCCGAGGCCCTCATGGAGTACCTGGAGAAAAACAACATCCTCGTTCCGGAGCAGCACGGATTTTGCCAAGGCAGGTCCTGCACAACTAAGTTGCTGATTGCTCGTTCAAACTGGACAGAGTCTGTGGACGCCGAAGTCGGAGTGGATGTAGCCTACTTGGACTTCTCTAGGGCATTCGACCGACTGGACCATCGGATTTTACTGAACAAGCTGCAGCATTGTGGTATCGGCAATCCTATTCTAGGATGGATAGGCGAATTTCTCGTTCAACGTCACCTGAATGTGAGAGTCCGAAATACCCTGTCGGAACCAATCGAAGTTCAGTGTGGCGTACCTCAGGGCTCGTTACTCGGGCCTCGCTTGTTCATTGTTTTCATAAATGATCTTGCAGCTGCACTATCTTCCAACTTTCTGCTGTTTGCAGATGACCTAAAGATATGGCGTGCCATAGCTTCAGGAGAGGATCACACAGCCTTGCAGGATGATTTGGACAAAGCATACAAGTGGTCAAACGAGAACATGCTACAGTTCAACACCACAAAGTGCAAAATCTTGAGCATACGCCATCAGAGTGCGTATAACTACCGCTTAGGACCTGACATTCTACAGCGGACCTCTCATGAGTGCGATCTTGGCGTGCTTGTACAAGAAGATCTTGGGTGCTTAATGCAGACCGTAAAGGCCTCCAAAAGAGCAAACCAACACTTTGGCCTTCTGCGTAGAGCGTTTGGGAAGCTTGACGCCTCAATCTTTCCAAAAATGCTTAGCGCTTTTGTTAGACCGCACACAGAATACGCTATTCAAGCGTGGCAACCATGGCAGAAGTGCCACCTCACTGCACTCGATACTGCACAACGCAGAGCGACAAAATACGTCAAAGGTCTTTCCAGCCTTCCCTACCCACTCAGGCTGAAAACTCTTAACTTATACAGTGGACGTTACCGTCGTTTGAGAGGCGATCTCATATTGGTGTACCGGATACTGAGAACCCCCAACCACACGTGTCATTCCCTTTTGAAACGTAGTCAAAACGCATTCCTAAGAGATCATCAGTTTAAGTTGATCACACAGTACAGTCGACTGGAATGTCGACGCAATTTCTTCTCCCTCCGAGTGTCACAACCTTGGAACGCCCTTCCAGAACATGTAATTAACGCTCCCACCCTATCCCTTTTCAAAAAACGCCTTGACGATACTCTGACACGATTGCACTATGTGATATAACGTGCGACCATCGGATGATGGTATTAGTGAACAACGAACGTGGACGGAATCCACTTAAAATTCCTATGGATTACTTGTTTATGTGTATCTCCAATCCCTTGGTGAGTCATGCATTTCACACGTACTTTCATCAATACGATTTTTTTAATTTTACGATGTTAATTCTCATCATCCTACGGGACCTGTCAAGCATTGCTTTTATACCCGTCATAAACCATTGTTCCACCTAAGCTTGCTCAGTACGTTCCGTAGGCACTTTGTCGAGCGTTTCCTTGGTGCACGCTCTAGGAAGGATTACTGTAGCGATTGTAAATAATTTGCCTATTTTTCTTTTTCACGTTTACCTATTTCGCTGCAGTTGCTGTACACCTTTGTTTTAATTAACTATATATACACACATACACTTGGTTTCGAGCTCGTCTTCCGTAGTTCTACCTTGGTTGCCGCCGGATTGTTGTGATTGTGCGCGTCGCTGCCTGTTCTGTTTACAATCGGACTCTACGTACACGTACACTTCGGCATACCTCGCGATTTACGATCGTCCGACGCTTAGATGCATCTGGATATTTTATATGTGAGGTAAACCTGACTGACTAAGTATTCTCCTTTGCCGGTTCCTCCATAATGGCAGTCACGCCAATTCGCCTGACCTCGCCTCAACCAGACAAAGCACGTAGACTTGTCGATTAGTTACTCTGCTTCGGAGGCCGCATTTAAACCCATTGTGTCTGTTCTAGCTTACTTTATTGTGGTTGTATTAGCCTGTTGATTATGCCCTGAAATCGAGGTTTACAAATCCGTTCGCAGCTTCTCAGCAGCAGATTGGATTATATTTGTAGCAGTGCACTGTCTCTGTACGTAAACTATAATGGTGCAACATGATTGATTATCAAACTTCTTGTGGTTGGTGTACAAATAAACGAAGTATATATTTGTGCGTCAGTATATTTTGGTTGTTGCCGTGTCAGTGAAATTCTTCCATGAAATACATGCTAAGCATCCCCTAGTTTTTGTTTCCGCTGGCTAGTGAAATTTTTACCGTTTAAGGGGTCTACCGCTCGATACACCTGGGAAGAAGTTCTGCTTAGCATAAATCGATCAAAATACACTGCACCACGGGATCATCAGTGAAACTTCCTCAAAAGCTTGCGGGGCTAAGATAATTTCCAAACAACTTTGTTTGGAGAGATAAGGTCTGTCAGCATTTCTCTCCGCGGGTAGTTCGTACACGTTGTAAGTAAAGGACACTTTATTGCAATGTCCAAGTGAATTCCCAGGTAAGTCTTCAGGGGTTGGTCAAAACAATATGGTGGAAGGAAACAGAAAAGTAAATAGTGGCATCCAAAGTTTAGAAGACGCCAAACTGTGCAAATAATAGTTATCAAACTATATGAATGATGGTACATTGTGACTCAATCTCAGAATGCGTGGTATCGAGAAAAGCTACTATTTATGACATATTTGTCAGATTGTTCCGTTGCTTGCAGTTGTCCTACTTTATACTTTTGGGAAGAGGGCGCAATAGAGCAGTGGAGCAATTGTTTATGAAGAGTATGAAAGGCGAATGCATGACATGTTGCGTAGGATGGTGAAGCACAAAATTAAAAATACCCTGTCAGTAAAAGAAAGTGGAATATATTTGACTCACCTAGGGTTTTGGATAATTACGTCTGCGAGTTTTCATGACTGGAGTACAGGAAGCTTATGATGCTATCCACTGTGTGTTTTGCATTAATGTAGTCACCTGATGGTCCCGAGCCGTAGTACGTAGTATAAATGTGTCATAGTACCGTCAAGGCGTTTTTTGAAAAGAGATAACGTGGGTGAATTAAATACATGTTCCGGGATGGCGTTCCAAGGCTCTGACACTTGTAAGGAGCAAAGGTTTTAACGACACTCCTGACGACTGTACCACTTGACCAGCCTTTACTTAGGACCCCTTAGATATGTGTTTTGACGGAGATTTAAAACGGAATGGCTTCGGTGGTTGGGGTTTCTCAGGATCTGGTAGACCAATTTGAGATCGCCCCTTAAACGCTGGTAACTTTTGCTGCATATTTTATGCGTTTTTAGCCTAAGTGATTAGGGAATGCAGGACAAACTGTTGACGTGCTACGTCGCCCTGCGTTGAGCAGTACCGGTCGCGAAAAGATGATGATATTGCCACGGTTGTCACATTTGCATAGCATGCGGTATCAAGTACGCGCCAAGCGTTTTTGGAAGCATTTCGAATGCCGCTTGGCATTATGAAGCCGAGACTGACGAGAAGAACATGTTCTAGCGCAAAGTCTCGATATCATATCCTGCTTGAATAATTCCTTACCGGTACTCATAGGCTAATGTGATATAAAGCTTAATTTTTGTGGTTGCTAAAAGCAAGTATGGTCGGTTGTTACCCTTGGAAACGGTGACCTCTAGTCAAAAGACCAGCAGACATAGATAATGCAGCCAAGGCGAGCAGAGCCCTGATTACTACGGACCAATGCGACTCATTATTTAGTGAAGTTGACCCAAAATACACAGATAATTTTCTGATATATACCACCACCTATGAAGGTGCCGTATTAAAAAGTGTTAGCTACGATTACTTATTAACAGTTTGGCATAGTTAAAACAAGTTCAGTTGATATAATGTGAGATACTGACTTGATACTCCGTCCAGTTGAAGTTAAATTCCACCTACAGCAATAAGCTTACATTGTGGGGTACCACATTAGAGAGGGTGTAACATTTCAGAGAATAATGGTGGGACATTGCAGATGCACGGGGTTCAGAGAGAAGAGAACTGAGTGTTAATGTACCACAGCCCTAACTTTAGACACGAATGAAGAGAGTAAAATGCTACTGAGCATCATGTGGATGTGTAAACAAATATCCATACCGAAATAATGATGCTTTGTGAACAGCTTGAAATTTCGTCGTCATAATTTCATGTCTTTTGTGTGCGGTTCAAATGTAGAGGTCAATAAACTGATAGCTATCCTATTATTGATTGCGTACACAGATTTATATTTGTTTCTGTTGAACACCTACCGCATTATAGGTAACTAAGAAAATGGTAAAACGACCGATTTAATATAGCCCAACAATCAAGGTTTATGTAATAATTGCACTTGTTGTAAGAAGTTAATTAATCTGACGGAGAAATTTAAGCGCAAGTTGACACTACTTTCAGGGTCACTGCTTGCTTACTGTAAGGAGTACACAGAGGTCGTACTAAGCGCCTGTAATCCACCGCCTTCATAATACTGGTGATTAAAAAAATGTCTGCCGTCGTTACCTCCTTTTGTGTCCACGGCCATCAAAAGGAGGCACATTTGGGATACTTATTGGTCCCGCAGAAAATAGGTTTCGTTTGGATCTTAACATATGTTGTGAAGGTATTTTCCTAGTAGCGAATACCGTCAGCAATAAGCGGAAGCCTATTTACTAATCGCACATACGCAATAGTGAGGATGTGGGGCCATGCCAAAGTGTTTCCGAGTAACCGAAAGCCGTCCCATATGTGTCGCACTAGGAGAGCCAGAGGGGCACAAAACCGATCATACAGCAGCCCATCGGTCACTCAAACTAATGTATGGTTAAGTAAATTATCTAAAGGATTATAGGTAAAGAACGGCAGTGTTTCTGATGAGGCATAAAATTTGTCAATTTATTTTGTCATAGCAGGCCATAATTTATTTAAATGTTGCCTCTGAACTTGTACAAAACAGAACAAATGAGACAATTGACCGTCCAGCTGTGCCTACAGGCTAATGTTTACAAACTGACAGAATGTGTAAAGATGTTTGGTGCTAAGGGGCAGACGAGTCAGCATTATACGGTGCACAAAGGTTGTATAGCCTGCTTTTTATGAACTTATCGCCAAGCCTCTGTTACTGCGGATCTTGCACATGGAATACTTGTATCAATATCTCTCATCTATCTCTATGTCAGTTGGTTAGCCAGTATTGAACATGTCGAATGATTTCCAGGTTTGCCAGTCTAAACTATTAGCTAAAAGTACTAGTTGATGATACATTTAGGCGACCGTTGTGGATTTTTGAAATGGTTATTGAGTTCGATTGCTTGATTCTCGCAGCGTCTATGCTAACATTTCAGTTCTTCCTCCGAGCTTGCCGCTAGTTCCAGTTTCAAGACACGATCCCTCCTGCGTGGTATACATTTTTCGTTTCCCTTGCTAGCAGCGTCCGATGGTGTAGTCTTTTTATAAACAAGGTGGCTTTTGCTGCAGTAATTACGTTTCCCTGCACCATCATCTGAAAACTGGAATCGCTATCCGGGCTACCGGTAAATTGGTGACCCGGAATTCGGAATTACTTCAAAGCTGCATAGGTCGATCTTTCTCCAATGAGCTCGTTCCAGTTATTTTTCCCATCTGTTCCGGTTTATTTCTGCATACGGTGTCAAATGTTCT
Source organism: Dicrocoelium dendriticum (assembly GCA_944474145.2). Classification (NCBI taxonomy): domain Eukaryota; kingdom Metazoa; phylum Platyhelminthes; class Trematoda; order Plagiorchiida; family Dicrocoeliidae; genus Dicrocoelium; species Dicrocoelium dendriticum. The sequence continues at coordinate 8,716 of CALYDF020002196.1, read as the reverse complement.
CATCCATTTTTAAACCATGTATTCTGTAGACTATAAAGTAGTGTTTCCTGTTAGCGTTGCATATCTTTCGGCCACAATCTTTTGGAACATGGAACCCCCTTTAGTCGTTTAATCATCTGGAGGCAGAGTTTTAGAACCCCAGAATTACTTCTGACAACGCAACGTATAGCAAGCATACGTCCTATATCCATAAAGAAACCTCGATGAATATTCAAGTCGTTATCATTTCGCAAACCGAAAACGGTCATGAGGCCCTTTAGGATGCCACGATTAAGAATGTCAAGCCCTCTGAGAAGATCCGTCTGCAGCAGCTTTGCAGGGAAAAGCGGCCCTCACCCCTGCTACGTGAGGTGAAGTAACTTATTGATTCATGCCCGTTGGACGATAGTTTACACCGCAAACCTTGTCTACAGCGGTTATATGATAATGAACAAGCGATTCTTGCTATCGTGAGCAAATTATCGCTCACTCAACTAGCTGAGTTAACTGCTCGAGTCATCGAAAGTAAACAGCCGTAAGCTTACCTAATCAGTGTCAAGGCAGTCGATTCTCAGTGAACTTGCACCACTGGCTTTCAGTCAACTATGGAAGTCCTACATGCACAAGTCGCGACACTTAGTTGCCAAGTATAAAAGGTTGATACGAGCCGTCGCCGTTAACGCCGATTACAAACATAAACAAGGCACTTCAAGTCCAAGAATAGGCAATCTTACTGTTTATATTACCATCCTATCCAAAAGGCGTCCCACAATTGCGTTATACCTCGTAACTTCGCCGAGAAGCACGAAAACACTTCGTCCGACTCATAATGACGACAGACACGACCGGCCAAAATCAAACTCGCCTTAACTGCGTTAGTAATCTAACATCTGGTACCGTGTTCCTACAAGACACCGAAGCTGAAATTAGGTGGATAGCCCGTAGCTCAGGCTGGGTCCTCTCAGTCTTGCCAATGGCACACCAATTCCAACTTTTGGCCAAAAAGCTGTCAACGCACAACTCAGGCCTCCGGCGAACCTTTCGCTGGGCTTTCATAGTGGCAGCCGTAAGTTTGGCCTTCGTAGGCAGAGCATGGCTTTAACATTTTAACTTAACCGTCGCTTTTAAAAGCAGTGGCTTATCGACTCTCGGTGACAACTCAGCGTTATCAGGACTAGCGCCAACCTCTTACTGAGCACTCGCATTCGTGTCCTGAATAGCCTATTATGGACCTGTAAAACAAGCTTCCTACGCTCCTTCATATTCAAAGCGACATATTCCCAGTGATGTTAAGCAGCATGCACACTATCTGCATTATTGGTTTACCCCTTCCCCGCCTTCCCCGCATTTGCTGACTAGCTCCGGACAAGCTCAGATGCCGAGGCGGAATTCAGGTAGATAATCGAACTTGGAATAGCCCGCCCGTTTAAGATTCCATGTACCTTATCAATACACATGGTACCAAAGTAATCCTGTGCCTGGCGTCACTGTGGTGACTACAAGGCACACAAAAACTTCCCCTCCCAGATAAGCACCCATTCCACAAATGTACATGTCAATTGGTCAGACTGAGAGGCAGTTATCTGCAAGGGTTATGGTGCATGTTCCAAGACAACTAGCGAGGAGTGGCCCTAAGCTCCTTGCCAGCTCCATCGATTTACATCTATTCGATTGTAATGCATGTCAAGGCCCATAGAACTCGTTCATCTATGAGTTGGATTCAGTTTTAGCTGGTAATTCGATTTTTAATAAATCGACCTAGTTGGCACCAAACGAGGTATCTAAAACTGCGGTCATCATACTGGTCCGTCTAATCGAGAACCGCGGAATGCCTTGCGGCCTCAGCAAGGCTGCTCACAACTTTTAGCGTTTCATTAAAGGGTTAACACTAGGACTCGAAGGCTTATATCCTTACCTAGGTTTTATCTACTTCTCCAGATCTTCTAATGAAGTATATCTCCGTCAGCTTAACGTTCTTTTTACAAGGCTGACGCAGTATGGGGTTAAAGCCAAACCTGATAAATATGATCAGAGCAAGAACACCGCTGACTTTGTTTCAAGATATCCTGCTTTGGTATTGTAGCTGTACAAGCCAAAATCCAGACACCGATGGACTTTTTGCATCTAGATCCTTCAAACAACTTCACCAATCCTTCGGCCTGGTCAACTGTTACCGACGCTTCATGTTTAATAGCGCGAACCTTATTATACCAAAGACTGACTTGCTCCGCTGTAAGAAACGCTATTTTCTGTTTTTAGACGATGCAATACTGGCTTGTAAAAAGCTTAGTGTTATTTCTAACATACATCTTGTTTCCAACCCTGACCCAACTGCGCGACTTGCTCTTAAGACCGACGCATCAAACCTCGCTCTCGATGCAATTCTACAACAACACTTCGGCCATCAATAGATAACTTTCGGTTTCTTCTCTAAACGCCTTCAACCTACAGCATTGTCTTAAAGCAGCTTAGACAGGGACCTGTTTGCTGTCTACCTAGGTAACAGACCTATTATTCACTATATCCAATTTTGACACTTTACAGTCTTTACTGGTCACAAGCCACTGGTCTACACAATCAATTGCGGGTCAGCTAACCTATCGCCGAGCGAAAGTAGACATCTAGACTACGTCTGTCAGATCACGACAAAAGTACGACATGCGTCAGGCGTTCTTAATCCGGGAAGCGGTAGCAATGTATCCGATATGGCTGCAATTAATCATGCTGCTTCTGAAACACATAAGCTTCAGCGAATTACTTCTGACATTACTGTGTAACCAGCAACAGGCCAGCCTGCGTCAACACGGCCACCATTCTAACAAGCCCGTTACTCCATCCTAACGGAATCTATGTCCTCAACCTGCTATAAATCGACGTAAGTAACTCAAAACTTACATGTATTTCTCAGATTAGTTTACTTTGCTAGGTATATAAACTCCTCGGCAATGGATATAGCCATGTTCGTGGTGTCCGTTTGACTAAAGATTGCAGTATTAGTGGATAATAACGACAAAACTGCAGCTAAATACAGGCATCACGTATATATGTATATATATTTGCAAAGGTCTGTGAGTAGACATAAAGGCCTCAAAAACCATGAGATTCAAAAGAAAGTATATAAATAGTAAGAGAAAACACAATACAACACAACAATGTCCATGGTTTCGTCAGAGGGCGAGATACTGCTTGTTATGAGTAATAATCCGAATAACCTCCCAAAGAAGCGGTGAAGTTGAGCGGCCTCAGTTCATCTCAAATAAATGAGCCAAAGAATTCGTCAAAAGTTTTCTACAAACTTGGTAGGTTTGAAGTGTACAGCGCAAAGAGGGTGTCTCGACATGAGCGGTGACCAATAATTAAAATGCGTCGCCTTTCGAGACCACATCTTTCTCTATTTTGGCTAATATTTTCTAATGATATGCGGAAAGGGTTGAACAACTAAACTGTTAAGTAGCCTTTTTGATTTGTGGGGTTCTGTCTTGGCTATACTGTTACTGAATAATCAAGCAGACAACGCAAAGATGAAGACGGATTTTAGTCAAAAAACTTGAACAACCTAGGGTTAGTATGTATTCAGAACGAAAACGTATTTAGCATATTACTACACTGGGTCGATAGAAAATTAAGTCGACCAATGGATGCATGAGAGATTGTATACAAGAACAACTTATATGCTTTGTCTGCTCTGCGCAACATAACGGGCGTGAAAGGCGCGGACATTTGTCGGTGCCATGTTTTTACTACGAATAGTAATGCTCACATTCCTGATGAAACCATTATTTAGCGAATTATTTTGTAAGTCGCTGAGTCGGATACAAGTGTTTTCCATTATGTTTCGTTTAAAGGTATAGGTGACATATGCACCTTTTACAAAATATGCTTTTCCGCATTTATCTGAGAACCAATAACTGATAAAAGTAGAAAAGACGGTACTAATATAGTCAGGCCCTGCATCTGATGTAAACTCCAAACCATCCGTCTCTTTAAAAGTTTTCGATGGTACGACTCGCTGCTAAAAATGCTGGATACATTTCTTGCTTTAGCCTGTTAAGTGTATTAATTCTACTAAAGTTTAGACAAGAATCGGTTAGCTTACATATAAGAGTGAACTTCTTGTGAATAAACCCTAAAACAACTCTTAATACGGAAGGGTATGTTATGTTTATATGCATAATTTCAGGTTGTTTAGTTAGTATGCTTTCATGGATGATTGTAAAGCACAAAACCCATAGCTTTTTCAAGACAATTGTTGTGAAGATACGCTTCAACAATTCACAATATCGACTGCGAATAAAGCAAAATTATGTCATCAAAATAGCAAATTATTTAAAGTTGATAAGCAAAAGGGAAGAATGTATTGACGTCACATTAGTAAAAAGATATACGTTCTTGGGCATTAAGCACAAATCGAAAAACAGAATCCCTGGATTATTTTCTTTACATAGATTAGAGTTATACAAGACATTGCTACAGAATTATTTTTAACAGGACCACACGTTCGGGACCAAAAAACAATTCGTGGATTGTGCGTGGTATCTCGACTTAGAATACAAAATGGGGCAAAGGAGACGGTCTTGACAATATTGGAAGCAATTTGAACAAAAAATAAGCAAACTTATTGTTAGCAAACTTATACAAACGCATAGTAAAATATGTACACATATAGTTTTCAGAACACAGCGCCTATTTGCTTTATGATAAAATTATAAAAACAAAATCCGCATATGCAATCTTCAGGTTAATAATGCCAGCGGTAAGCCTCTTTAAGGGATGTATAAGACGCAAATATCTTCAAGTTCAGCTAGCGTGTAGGGTAGAACACCGCAGCTTCCTTTTGTGCGCTAAGGAAGACGGGAGACTGGGAAGACTGGGGGACAAGCACAATAACAACAAAATGACAAATTATGTGGACTATAAAGTCAAACATTGTGGCAAAGAACTTTGCATTAAAACAAGGATTACCGGTTAGCATAAGGCCCAGAATAAATGCGTACACAAAATATAAACCTTACTTTTTTGGTGCTATGATATCGCCCTGGATTAGTAAAAGCTGAAGAACGGAAGTGTAGAGTTGCTGGTTTCGCACCTTTTGGAAATAAATAAGCGGATCTTGAACGCTCTAAATTTGTGGGGGTTCCTTGCTTAAAATCAAGCATAAAGCAAGTTCTGCTGTGATGGGCAACAAAGCAAAGTTGTGAGTTGTATATTTAGGAACACAACTTAGATGCCACTGTATCCAGCTAGCGACATGGAAAAACATCTGATACTCGCAAAACCTCTACATATGACCAAGTGTGCAAGAGGTTATGGGGCTTTTGTACTAGAGCCCTATATACAAGAAAGTTACGAAGGACACGATTTCTTTTATAAAGGCGTGCGACATTATACTGGTGCATTATGCAGGTCGCATACATATTTATCAGAATGAAATGTTAGCCGTTTCAAAACTAAAATTTATTAAAATATGTCAATATATATATATATATATACAATTATTTGACTTAATTTGGACGTGTCCTTATTGTATCTGATATCACAAATAAAAGAAGTCTATTTTAGGTAATATTTTTTACTGACTTTACGCAGACTAGCATATTTCTCACACATTATATCGTAAAACCTTTGGATAGCTGTTGAATGCGTTGACTAATCTCCTAGCGAATATTCTACGTTAATACTCTATCCGAAAGAACACCCGATGAGGACAGCTAAGATCGGTGGAAGTAAATTATGCTCACTTCTTATTATGAAAATCAACAACTAAAAGCCGATATCTTCCGCTCTAATTTCAAAAATAAATATAATGTCTCTTTTTGTTCACAACATCGTTACCTAAAAGAAATAACAAAAGCCTTGCATGAAAGACATATATTTCAGCTCAACACAAATGCTGCTTTATACATTTTTGTTAAAGAGTATACAACTACAACATACGCGATCTCAGAGATGTACCAGAATATAAGCAACTACCGAAAGGTACCATAAATCGATTTGATAGAGTAGGGACAGAAACGTCATTCTCCTGGAAATCGGCTGGTTAGGTCTAGAACCACAGGATTGAGGTCTCACAGGAAGCGCGAAAGAAAAGGGATAACCGATGAGTGGTAAAGTTGCGTGCGAGCATAAAGCTGCTTTAATTCTGGCCAGTAGACAAATTTGCCAAAATTCAAGTAGAGCGTTGCGAAGTGGATGCTAATTATTAACTATTATATTAGATTGCAAGTGTTGCCAGTATTGTCATGTACAGAGAGACGTGTGTTGAACAATGTAAGCACCGTAACGCTCTTACATTGTTATACTTGCCGTTAAACCTGATACTTAACCATGTGGATCAACCAACCAGACACCGCGGTTCAAACAAGCCTTCAATACTTGATTTAATCCTGACTAATGAGGAGTTAATGGTTGAGTCGGTTTCATACAACCCCCCGCTAGGTTGTAGCGATCATTCAGTTCTAACGTTTGATTATGTGTGTTATGCCAGTATGGTTGACAAAGAACCAGAAACCCGACGATTCATCACCAACTATTCCAAGCTTCACACTATAGCGACAACCGTTGACTGGGACCTCCAGATGCACACTTCGGCGAATGATGCCTGGCAAGTGTTGAAAGGCAAGATAAACTGGGTCCTACAATCAACTTCAAAAGACGTATCATTACGAGTTTCGCGACGGAGCAACAACTGGATCCGGAGTAGAACACGTAAGTGGTTGAATAGGCGAGACGAGGCTTGGAGGGGTCATTTGCTAGGTCCAAGTGATATCACGTGGAATCATTACAAAACAGTCAGAAACTACTGCACTTCACTCCTTAAAGCTGACAAGTACGAATGGCAGGAAACTATGGTACGCAAATTTACTAGCAATCACAAACTGCTCTACCGGTATGTGAATGACAAAAGGAAGGTTAAGACGGTCAATGGCCTAACGGTTACTGAAGAGGAGACCGCGGACGCATTGCTCATGCAGTTTGTCTCAGTGACTAGACGCACCATGAAAACATCGCCTTGCTACATCCCAGCAAATGTCGTCGGCTTATCCACGGTCAACTTTAGCCCTACATCTGTGGCAAAGAAATTACAGTCGCTCAGGGAAAATAGTGCGCCGGGAATTGACAAGATCTGTCCGAAAGTACTTAAAACAATTGCACCCACCATGGCAGTCCACCTTGCAACCTTTTTCCAGTTTCTATTTGATTCTCATACACTTCCGTCTGAGTAGAAACGTGGACTTATCACTCCGATATACAAGGGAGGTAAGCGATCAGACCCTGCCAACTACCGACCTATTATTCTCCTACCTGTTCTATCAAAAGTGATGGAGTCTATAATCGCTGATGAAATGGTGATATATTTTGAAAGTCTACAAATCATCTCCAACCTCCAACATGGATTCAGACGCGGACGATCTTGCCTCACCAATCTACTACTTGCTCGGGACTCATGGACCAGGGCTGCTGACGACGGAGTTCCCGTAGATGTGATTTACTTAAACTTTTCTAAGGCATTCGACAGAGTCAATCACCCAGCACTTCTCCGAAAGCTTGCGGCCTATGGTATCCACGGATACTTGCTCACATGGTTGGAAAGTTACTTATACGACAGAAGAATCGAGGTAAGGATCGCCAACACCCACTCCGATAGCCTATGCGTCACTAGCGGCGTACCGCAAGGATCAGTTCTCGGCCCGTTACTCTTTTTAGTCTATATCAACGACCTCCCTGCCAACATTCAATCACCTATGCAAATATTCGCCGACGATGTTAAGATGTGGCGAGCTATTCAGTCAACATCTGACCCTGTCTATCTGCAGGATGACCTGAACCGGATTCACGAATGGGCAGTAAACAACCAACTACCCCTGAACCCCGAAAAGTGTCACCTGTTGTCGCTGCGCAGTAACTGCAGCAACACATATCACCTGGGGCAGCGCGTTATAAAACAGGTGAGCAACGAAAGAGACTTAGGGGTCATCGTGCAAGAAGGTCTGGGTAATTCGCTCCAATGTTCAAAGGCAGCTAACATAGCGAACTTAAACTTGAGGCTTTTGAGGCGAGCGCTCGGTACCTTCGAGCGGCAACTCGTGCCATTATTGATTAACGCCTACATTCGTCCCCACCTCGAGTATGCGGTGCAGGCATGGCGTCCGTGGTTAAAACGGGACATTCGTCTCTTGGAGCAACCACAAAGAAGAGCCACTAAGGCAACACGTGGTCTATCGGGCCTTAGTTATGAACTGCGCCTTCGTTCGATCGGTCTGTACTCCTTAGAATACCGACGACTTCGCGGTGATCTGATCCTCACTTACCGGATACTAAGAGAAGAGGACCATCCATGTAAGTCGATGTTAACATTATCTGCCGACAAACGATGCCGAGGCCATGCACTAAAACTTGTGACTCAATATTCCCGTTTAGATTGTAGAAAGTTTTTTTACTCTCTTAGTGTCTGTCCGCACTGGAACGCACTGCCATCGCATGTGGTGAACGCACCAAACATCGAGACATTCGAAAGACTATTGGACTTGCACTTACATGATACACATTATAAAACGGTATGACAAACTGCAGTGTCTAACTTACTGATATTTTTGTGTCACACCTGAAACTTTTGTTTTCTTCCATTTGCCATCCTGTGGGTCTTGTCAAGTTATTACTTTTTATCCCACCATACACTATTGAACTATAGAAGGGTTTACTTAGAAGATTGGGGGAAATCACATGAAGGACACAGGCG